>JASANF010008583.1:0-46296 GCA_030248245.1 Trissonchulus sp. WLG1_4
AAAAAAAAAGGTAGTCATGTGGCTACTGTTATTAGCCCTAGCCGGTGACGTGCATCCAAACCCTGGCCCCCCCGCAAAACAGGTACAGTACCCATGCGGGAAGTGCCGACTAAATGTCCCATGGAGTGTATGGAGCATACAATGCTCCAACTGTAAACTATGGCACCACAGAACTTGCACAGACCTCAAACTCGAAGAACTGAAATCTATGAACAATTCCATTACTACCTGGCTTTGTAACAGCTGTAAGCAAACAGCTGCAGTACCCAGCAGTCAGTCGATACCGCCATTACTTAGCCTGAAAATTACAGTTCCACCACAAAAACAGAATCAGACCAACCTGCCGTCCAAGCCGAATCATAAAATACGCGCACTCCAATGGAACACTAGCTGCCTACAGCGCAGGAAGATAGAGCTAATCCGATTCCTCAACCAGGCCAGAAAAGAAGACCGGCAAATAGACATGCTTTTCCTGCAAGAAGTAGGGGCCAAGGCGGCCCAGATCAAAATCCCAGGATACTCGATCATCCATAAAGGCCGCACACGGGGCCGAACAGCACAGACAGAGAAGATCAAAGACCTGTCTATTGAGTGATTTCCAGACGATTGACTCGTAAAAACCTAGCTCTCAGCTAGGCGTTATTCTCTGAACTGGGACGCTTAGGCGACGGTCAAAATCTCTGCGAGCGCTCCGCGCACTTTTAAGTAACTCCATTAGTCTCCCGGTTCAGGGTTTAACATCTGGCGACCGTGACAGGACTCTGTTTCACGCAAGAAGTTTGGCGGAACCACGCCTAAGCCTAGCCAAAATTCGACTCAAAATTTTTGTTCCGCCCTTGTGAAATTTTCAATTTACCGGCTCGGCACCGGTTATACAGAACGCTGGGCAAAGTTTAGTGCCCCCTCTGCCCGTTTTTAGTGGAAATTTTGAACAAAAGTTATCAAGTGGTCCGGCTTAGTGCCGCGAAGCGATTTTTGTCAGGTCCCAAGCCTGACGAAAATCGGCTGAAATAGGTAGGGAAGAGGCCCGGGAAAGCAAAAAGGTGCTTTCCTTCCTATAAGGGCCCCTTTTTGCTTTCCCGGGCCTCTTCCCTACCTATTTCAGCCGATTTTCGTCAGGCTTTGGACGTCGCTTAGGCGTGGTTCCGCCAAACTTCCTGCGTGAAACAGAGTCTTGTCACGGTCGCCAGATGTTAAACCCTGAACCGCGGGACTAATGGAGTTACTTAAAAGTGCGCGGAGCGCTCGCAGAGATTTTGACCGTCGCCTAAGCGTCCCAGTTCAGAGAATAACGCCTAGCTGAGAGCTAGGTTTTTACGAGTCAATCGTCTGGAAATCACTCAATAGACAGGTCCGTTCCACCACAGGCGGATGGTGAAACCACAAAGCCTACACGGCCCGACTACGGCCGGCAACTAACTAACTAAAGGCTTTAAACTCTGCGCCTATAACAACAGCATAAAAGTTGGCAATTTACTGACACTGAAAGGCAACGAGAAATCAATTACAGACCGAGGGCATAATTTAGAAAATAAACATTGTTAAAAGCGGGGAAAAACTCAATCGCTAAAAATAACGTGCGCGCACCTCAGAAATAATCCCTAAAACCTGTGCCACACGTGCCCCCCACTAATTTTCGTTCTTGGCAGAGAGAGAGAAGATACCGACCGCACTTCGTCGGTCAAGCCAAGGGTTCACAACGAAGAAAGCGTAAGTTACAAATAAGTCAATTTAGGATTACAAGTGCTTTCCCCGCACAATTTACACTACAAAATAGATAAGCCCTACTGTAGATATATATTTTCCGACAATTTGGCAATGTGTTCATTTAGAATTTGGGGAGTTGGAACTAGAAATTATGTAAACATGATAGCTGAATATTAGCTCCCGTTTTGGCTTGCTCTGTGTGGAGCAGTCTCATTGGCTGATGCAATCAATCGATAATCAATAAGTCAGTCTGCACGTGATGTATACGCGGAAAAGAAAACATGAAGATGAACATTGCCAAACCGCATATTGTGCGCGCATGTTAGTTTGTGTGATTTTGAGTGTAAAGGAGACTACTTCTCATTGTGGAAATGTCAACCTCCACTAGTGGCAGCCCTTGCGAGTACAACATATATGCTTTGCAGCTTATCACAAAAGTAAAACCAATACAAAATTGCAAGTAATGTACACAAAGTATTAAATTAGATACTAATACACAGAATGTTCAGAATGTCATCAAACTGTCAAGTTAAGGAATAGTAATGTTACCAATCGGCTTCATAGTCTAGTAGTTAACGCGACGCAGACATATAGGTAAAAAGCACGTCGTAGTGGTAAGCTCGTATGCGTAGGCTTACCAACGGCTAAGCATTGAAATATTACCCTTCATTGTGGAAACGTCACATAAATCAGAAATACGTGCAATCTACGCTGCAAGAAGCAGCGTAAAGACCTGTCGGCATTGCGATGCCGACAGAAATAACACTTAGTATGTGAATACGGGCCGTTGAAAGCGAACGCAACTCTTACCCTTTCGTTTCGTAGCGAAAACTATATATACCGTCGCACTACAAATTCCATGGCCCACGCCCAAGCCTTCTTTTGAAAAACTAAAAATCAAAATACTGAAAATTAACAACAAGCCTAAGCCAAACAGCGATTGCTCCGAATTCACACTATTTTTATTATGTGTTTCTCGTTAGATCTGGTACGATATTATATAAAAAAGGTAATCTTTAGAAGCACAAATTCTGCACGTTATTTTTACGGCAAAATTTTGGAAGCACAAATTAGTGGGGCTGTCATCATTGAAAAATCGGAAGCTGACAGCCCCACTATATATAAGGTTGTTTCAGTTAATTGATGACTGATTACTTTTTTATTTTAGTAATCAGTTAAAGTTAACTGATAACTTAACTGATTACATTTTGTGTAGCAGTTAAACTTTTACTTTAACTGATTTGGTGGCAAAGGCAGTTAACTTAACTGTAACTTAACTGAAGTTAACGCCAAAAAATGATTTAAATCAGTTAACTGAAAGTAATTTCAGTTAACACGCTGAACTGAAAATATAATTTCAGTTATGCGCATAACTGAAAATTATTTTCAGTTACATTATGGAAAATTCAGTTTTTATGCAAAATAGGCATGTCCCATGTATTAGAAGACGCTAACAAAATTATTTGTGTAGGTTATACTTGCAGGACGTTGCAGAATGCACTCAACAATTTATACGCACTGTTACGTGAAGCGCCAAGTGCATGAACGAGTGGGCGTAGCAGACAAATTTATGCACGTTTGCTTCACGTGCCAGTGCGAATAGTAGCTAAGTGCACTGCACACTGCACACGACAAAGTATACCCCTCAGTTAAGGAGCCTGTGGCCTGTACCTACTCAACTGAGGCGGGGCGCCGGGGCGTAGCGAAATGACTTTCTTAATCTCTTGAACTTAGGGGGGTACCACCCCTCAGTTGAGTACTGTCTCGTACGGTTTTGAGGGGGGTACCCTGTCTCATTTCAAGACATTATAAAAGTTATTACATATGAAATTATGAAAGTGCCCCTCAAAAGCGCACAAAAAAGCGCTGTTTTGCACTCTGGATTGGACGCAAGCCTCAAGACATAAAAGGGAGATTGTCATACTTTCACAATTGTGTAGTCATGATATAAGTTAAATTATGGTATACCTATGTAAAAAAACTAAAACAAAGCCAAACTAGATATCAAAAACTGGGCATGTTTAAATTAAAAATCATGAAAGAAGTACAACTGAAGTAACTTTTTGTAAATGCACATTCACTGCTGTAGCCGGTAGCCAGTAGCCACGTGTGTGTAATACAAACGTTTATCAATTCGAAAACTAGCTTAGTGGACTTGAAGGTTATTTGTTAAGTTGTAAGTTATGTTAAATTAATAAAAATTGAGGACTAATTTATAAAATAATTTTTAAAATTTGTGCTTCTGGCGGGGCTGTCAAGTTCCGTGACCTCACAAACGGATTTGGAAGAATTTGTTTTTGTCCAAAAATTTGGGCGGCCGGCCGGCCCGTGAAAGCCGGCTGGCCCGCCCAAATTTTTGGACAAAACCAATTTCTTCCAAATCCAAATCTTCCAAATTCTTCCGCTGGACTGTTATGTAGCCTATTTTTGTCAATCGCAGCAATCTGGCTGGCCGGCCGGCGTTTTAAATCGGCGGTGACTATCGGGCCGGCTGGCAACCGGCCGGCCAGCCGAAAATTTCGGCCGGTCAGCAACACTACCAGTAACCAATTGAAAACCTTTTTGTTCCACCTAGAGGTGGAATATTTGTTATAGGTTTCAGCTGTAAACGCTGTTTTCTTGTTCTACCCGCTGAGCCTGCCCTATGATTCATTAACGTGTAAACTCGGCATACCGCTGCCTATTTTTCCTGTTGCGGCACACCGCAACAGGTCCTTATGATGGCCCAGAACAAAAACGCTAGGCTACGTGATAAAACTAAACATACTTGTGTGTGCTTGTGTGTGTGTATCAATGTTCACAACAGTGTCTGTGGATGCGTTAATGCACTAGCGTTTGGTATTCGGTTCATCTGTGTGTGTTTGTGTGACTGCGTTTTCAATGCAATTGTATGATCATGCACTGCGTCAAGACAATGCTTATGGATTTCATAATGCATTGGCGCAATTTTATTGTGTATGTGTGTGAGTGTAGTCTTCGAATGCATGTGTATGCTGAATGTAGCGCTATCAGAAGTAAAACTGAATCGTATCAGCACCGCAATTGATAGTGTAATAAACAAAACTTGTAGTAGCGAGCTGGCAAATACAAATGAGGAACCGAACCGCATTAGCACCATAACCGAAAGTGGAATTAGCAACGTTTACAGTACCAACAGTGCTATCACAAGATGGACCGGATCGTATTGTCACCATAATTGGCCGTGTAAGTAGCTAAAGTTATAGTAATGATGCAGCAGTTAGTTACAAATGAACATTGTGACTTTGTGAGCATTTTCTTTTCTCAACTCAGATGCATAAATGTTCGCAAAAAATGTTGTGCTTCTCTACTTGAACAATATTTTGATTTTTAACAATCTTGTAGCATTTGGATAAAAATGGTCATTATGCGTTTTCGAAGTCGAACTCTGAGCATTGAAAATTATATTAAAAAATTTCTAACTTTATATTAAAACTAAAAAATTGTTCAACTGCGCAAAGTTTAAGGCAATAATTGTGCAAAGTTTTGTAGAAAATTACCTTACCAGTAATTTGTAATCAAATGCCGAAGAATTGGTTTCGTATTCACACTACCTAAATTTGAGTCAGATGCTTCTGAAAAGGGCTTCTTGTGCAATTTTTTTGCACAGAACCCAATAAATTTGTTTAACTTATTACTACGACTAATAAAAATTGCGTATCGTCTCTTTGCAAAACATTGAAAATTGATGCACTGGCTTACTTGCTGATTTTGCGTGAAAGTTGAATAAATTAACTAAATTGTCAACTTTTTTCTAACTTTTTTGCTATGGAGATATGCACGTCAAAACATCAGAAATAGTATTTTGGGCAACTTTCCTTCAAGAATTATAAGTAGTTTTTGCTGTTTTTAAAAAATATGGCCAAATCCTTGATTTCCGGGGCGCCCCCTAAACAAAGTGGGTGAGCGCAGGCGTGCCATTGTTACCTATGTAGTACTGCTTATGTTAGTCCGCTTATGTTCGCTTAAAGAATTGGGCTTGGCGAAACTCCTAGGCGGAAAATAAAACCAACCAGTGCTCCTTGTCCTCCTTCATAATTTTATTCTAAAATGCAGTGTAAACACGTATTGTGTTACCATATGTTTGTTACCTTTCAAATATGTTTCCAAGATACTGCACAAGTCAACAAGTGAAAATTACAAACTGTGTCTAAGAAAAAACTTCGTGACAACTTTTGTGGTTTTATCACGTTTGATTCGGCTATGACTCAAATCCAGCTTATTGTTCTAAAAAATGGCTTGGCTTTTTTCTGTTTTTATGCGCCACACTGCCTCGGGATGTTTTGTAAAGAGTTTTGCAGTTTAGTGAGAGTTTGGGTCTAAGTTTGAATAGAAAACGAGCTCGCAACAGGTTTTTTGTCAAACATGACAAACTACTGTAAAATTTTCACTAATTTCCTTTTGCAGCAAGCTGTTGCTTGTTTCCTGTTGTGCCACAGCACAACAGGTCTTTAATTTTGATTTTGGCGTTATAACACTGAACTATGCAAGAAACTAGTCTGTATGCATGTTTTACTTCAGCTCAAATATGTATGTGCGTGTATCACCGAGAATTACCGTGTTAAATGACACTGAAAGGCTGGTAACTCAGTAGAATACAGCTATTTGCAGTGCAACGCTGCAAATTGAAATTTGATGCGTTGATGAAATTTGCAACTTCAAAAAAGTTAAATAAGGACGGAATCAAACCATCTGTCCTCAGATTATTAATCTAAAGCGCTGTTGTCTGAACCAACGGTTCCTTCAACTTAATCTCAGTAACTGAATTATTTTAGTGGAACAGTGCATCAGACTCAAGCTTTCAGTAATAATAACTCAGCAAACATTGCTACACTAAACTTATTTCAACGTAAGTTCTGAAAATATATATTGATCAACGAAATGATTATCGATGAACCAAAATCTTAAAAAGGCTGTTGCTGTTATCTTACGCTTGTAATCACAGAATACCAGTTGTCATGTTGACTTTAACGATTATGAGCAAGCCAAAATAGCACAGTTGGAAGTGCTTTAGATTGAAGATCTGAAGGTTCCTGGTTCGATTCCGGGTTTCGGCAACATTTTTAAACTTGCAGTTCTAAATTTGCCGTTTTTAATACGTTTGTCTTTTGCCTTAGGTATATTTATTTTCCCAGAAACTAGGAATAAATATGCATCTCAAGGATTTCACTTTTCGTTAGTTAAAAAGGCATTTCATGTTGGCCTTATCCTATGTACGCGATACCTGCAGACTAGAAATTGATTTAATAAACTCCTTGTCCTTAATTAAAAGACGCAGCTCATTACTTTTGAATTAGAATGGTGTTATGATACATCATTTTTTCGTTTGAGAGACTTCTAGCTTGTTTTTACACAATTTGTTGTAGGGGAAAAACACTTTCAATATTTTGCATACACAGTTTGCTGAAAAAAAACTACGCCAATCTTTTATTTCACACAATTTGAAGTAAAATAATTGCTGCACAACAGGTTTTAGCTGACCCACTGGTCAGCTTACTTGAAAGTGTTGCTTAATACTTACTGAAGGTTTTGCCGCAGATTGGGCTTGTTGTCTGGTAAGGAGAGGGCAGTGTTGCAAAGCTACTTTTATTCTTTTCTTACTTTTATGTTTAACGTAGTAAATAAAGTGTGATTATAACTTAGACTAATCAAAAATGCAAGCCTGCAGCTCAATTTTTGAGAAATTTTAAACAGTCAAACACACGCTTCCTTCATGAAGAATTACTGTCGGCATATATTCGTTGATATTCAAACGTGACAGCTGAAATTAATTTGCATATTGTCATCTTGATATGCAAATTAGAAACATCACACAATTGCGTCATTAGTATTAGTGCAACCCTAGCGCTTTGGTGTACCCAAGAAATAAACGCATGTGATTTGTACCAAGAGTACATAATAGGAAGAGTATGACACTCTTTCTATTATGCCTACGAGCGTGCGTCCAATGCGCAGCGCGAAATAGCCCGTTTATGTACGGTTTTGAGGGGGGGGTACCCCCCCTCAACTGAAGACCCCGTACTCAACTGAGGGAGGGGGTACCCCCTACTCAGTTCGATACCCCGTGCTCAACTGAGGGGGGGTACCCCCCCTCAACTCAGCACCCCGTCTTCAGTTGAGGGGGGTACCCCCCCCCTCATTTCAAGACATTATGTACTCTTCCTATTATGTACTCTTGTTTGTACCAACTACATGCATTCAAATTTCAGGCTCTGATTTAGGTACATTGCACTTTGTCAGACTTCACGATAAGTTTGCATAGCCTAACATATGTACCTTTTCTAAATATCATTTGCTCTCAATCTTAGTATATATGCTTTTCGGTTGCCAAAAGGAGCTTTGTAATGACTTTGCGATGAGTCATGCTGTACAACTTTCATGCATGTTTATCTCATTTGCATATTGCTCCTATCTAATTTGCATACGACTTTTTACGCTATATAAACGCGTACTGTGCATGGATAATCACTGCTCACTGTTCACTGCTCTGCTTCTGTGCCCTTGCCTGCCTCTGCCAATAAACCCCCCCTGCCTGTTTGTTTGCGCCCTCGCCTTTCATCTGCCTACGCATTCCGCTACATTTGGTGGCAGCGGTACTGGTAAGTTGAACTTTTGGGTATCTTTATGCCCATCAGCCATTCGCCTCCTCGGGACAGTAGGGGGAGATTTGTGAAGCGTGGGGAGACTAGGTCCGAGTCAGAAACAGTGTCACGCACGGCTTGCGGGTGAGCCCTCTAACACTGTGGACGACACCCTAAATTTGGTCAATACATCCACTGATCCTATTTTCTCTACCCCCTACCCCGAGATGTCTGGGTTCCAACTGAAACCCCGTCCATTTGACGGACAGGAGGACTTCCGAGTTTGGTATGGCGAGTTTAATCGGATTTCAGAGGCGAATGGCTGGTCAGAAGACAAACAACGGCAATATTTGCCAGGGTTGATGCGAGGTAGGGGAGCGACTTTTTGGGATAGGCTTGTAGCTGAACAGGTGTCGGTGGGTGTTTCATACACTCTGGCTCAATTGAAGCAAAAGTTTGAAGCTACAATTCAATTTTGAATTCATCCCGGAGGGGGAAGCCGATACCTATTGGATGAAACTGTCGTCAAGAGTTCAGAAGGAGGGAGAGGGTGCCCAGGATTTCTACTTGGCCCTAGAAGAGATGATCCCTAAAGCCTATCCCGAAGAGACGCTCAAGGAACATCTAACAATTTTGAGACGGCACTTTATGTGTCAGATAGGGGAGCATTTGAAGGAAAAGTAAAGTGATCGCAAACCCATTGACGGCAAAGGATGCGCTGACAATGGCGATTCGAATTGAAACGCATTGTAGACAGCAGGACAGCAGATCAGTAGCAGCTTTTGAGCACAGTGGCCATAGGCATAAAGGACATATTGGGTCCACCGGAACCTCTTCCACGGGGACGCGAGGGCTGCGCGAAACCGGAGGAGGAAATTCGGGTGGATCCTCTAGTTCTGCACGGGTTTCTGCCCAAAATAGTGGTACTCACTCGGAGCAATTGAAGTCCCTAGTAGCCCGTTTTGAAAAGCTGGAAAGCTTAGTCTTAAACATGTCTCAGAAACTTGACAGTCACAACAGACCACGCAATAAGTTCTTGGGCAAGTGCTATAAGTGCGGTGGTGTAGGGCACATAGCCAGAAATTGCCGATCAACGACTGTTAAACAGGGTTAAGGTGCCACTAACTCTAGCAATCAGGGAAACTAGATAAGGCCGCGTCAAGGGGGGAACACGCGGCACAAGTTAGGACACCCTTAAGTCATTGTTCATCTGACAGTTGTAATCCTGTTTTATCGACTACTAATACCGATAATTGTGTTCATGCCCTAGCCTATGTCAACGCTTATCTGGGTTCGCAATCGATTTCTCTGCTACTGAATTCCGGAGCCAACGTCAGCGTGGTCAGCGATGAGGTATATCGTGAAATTCTTGCTCGAGAAAGTCCCGACATGTTCCAGTTCAGTAAGTCCGATGTTTCTGTTAGAAATGTGATGGGCAGTCCAGTGCCAGTTGTCGGAACGTTAGTTTGTTCGGTTCAGCTGAGTTCCTTGAGTTTTCAGCATAAGTTTTATGTTGTTAAGGGCTGTCGGGTTATGGCTATTTTGGGATTAGACTTTCTAAGCAAGACGATAGTGGACTTCAGAGACCAGTATTTTGTCATCGGTGAGCACAAAGTTTATTTTGAGCGTAAGCATCGGGAAATGTCATCGAAGATATCGAAGGCAACATCGAAGATACTAGCGTATCTATGCAAACTGAGGGCTGTGTCATGGCTGCTAGGGGTTTAGTGAGTCCTAAGGCTACACTTGTTATGTGAGCATAGCGAACTTTGGCCAAAGCACGGCGAAATTATATGATGGCACTACGCTAGGTAGCATAAAGCAAGACATCGACTTAGTGCAGCAGCTCGCAGATAGCAACTATGTAGCATGCTCGGTGGAATCGGAAGGCGCGGTTGCGCCTGAAGTTCCACCAGGCGTAGATCTTTCAGGTAGTTGTGTCACACAGGAGCAGAAAGATCAGCTAGTGCAAGTGCTCTCTGAGTATTCCAGCATTTTCTCGTCTAGCTCTGGAGACCTAGGTCGAACATCGCTAGTGCAGCATCGGATTTTCACAGGTGATAGTCAGCCAATTAGGCAGCGCCCTCGACGAGTTCCCTACAAGCAACGAAGCGTCATCAAAGAGCATGTGGACAAGATGGTGCAAGATGGCATAGCATACCCTACAAATTCCCCTTGGGCTATTCCAGTTCATCTAGTTCAGAAAAAAGAAGGCTCGCTGAGATTCTGCGTTGACTATCGCAAGCTGAATGCTGTCTCTGAGAAGCAATCATGGCCTCTTCCTAGAATCGACGATACTTTAGACGCACTAGGTAGCGCTAAGTACTTTTCTACGTTGGATCTAGCATCCGGATACTGGCAGGTCGAGGTACATTCAGACGATAGGCCTAAGACTGCTTTTGTAACACATGATGGTTGTCACGCATTTCGGGCAATGCCGTTTGGTTTATCAGGGGCTCCATCGACATTCCAGAAGGTAATGCACATGATGTTAGGTGGCGTGCAATTTCAGTATGCGCTTGCTTATCTTGACGATATCACAATCTACAGCAAAACCTTTGATGATCACTTGCGGCATATTAGGGAAATCTTCAAGCGTTTGACGGAAGCCAACCTCAAGCTTAAGGGCAAGTGCCACTTTGTTTGCTGAAGAAGCGAAAGCAAGACTTTCCCGAGGACTTTTTGCCCGCTGCCGCGGAGCGCCGAGCGGAAGGCTTCCAACTCAGCAGAAGAACTTGTTTGGACAAGACTATAGTTAGAATCAGTCGAAAACACTAAGACAAACTTGGTTATTGTACTGCAGGACCACACGAAACTTTATCAAGCGAAATTAACGACTGATGTTATCAGGGTTCTGTGGCACAGTGGCAGTACGTCGGTCTTTCGAGCTGAAGGCTGGTGGTTCGAATCCACCCAGAACCGTTGTATTTTGTTTCTTAAGATTTGCAACTTCGCGCACAATAGCATGCGCGATGCCTGCGCGGCCCTTGCGCGATCTTGGTAAATGGGTGGGGGCAGTTGGATGGCCTCGCGCAAGATGGCTTGCGCGATGCCTGCGCGGCCCTTGCGCGATCTTGGTAAATGGGCGGGGGTAGTTGGATGGCTTCGCGCAAGATAGCCTGCGCGGCCCTTGCGCGATCCTATTGCGCGATCTCTGTAGATGGGTGGGGGTAGTTGGATGGCCTCGCCCATGCGGGATGCCTGCGCGGCCCTTGCGCAATCCTATTGCGCGATGTTGGTAAATGCCAAATGGGTGGGTGTAGTTGGATGGCCTCGCGCTGTTTGTGCGCTTACAGCGTGTCTGTCGTCGTCTCGCTTGTATAATGCACAGCACTTCTAATTAATTAGCAGCAGGCTACAATATTTAATGATTACATTTTGCACCTAACATTCAATTATTGTCACCTATGAGCAGAACTGCTTTGGGGACCATACCACCTTAAATAAGCTTCGTGAATAGCATCCATTGTGTTAAGTTATTTGGATTTGAATTGAAATTTAATGCACAGTGACAGTGGCATTGTGACACACTAAAACACTTTAATCCTGAAA
Organism: Trissonchulus sp. WLG1_4; assembly: GCA_030248245.1. Taxonomy (NCBI): domain Eukaryota; kingdom Metazoa; phylum Nematoda; class Enoplea; order Enoplida; family Ironidae; genus Trissonchulus; species Trissonchulus sp. WLG1_4. Next base: position 11,859 of record JASANF010008583.1, read on the forward strand.
AGTTTTGGATACGCCAATAGACGGTTAGTATTTCGTCCAACTTGGAGAAATTTAAAACCTTCACGTTGACGATCAAATGAAAGTGAACTCAAGATTTGGAACCCTGTTCCTTGCTGAAAGATGCATTTAGGAAAGGTGAACGCAAGCGCTTTCAAGCTGAACATAAGATTAGAATTCGCCCTGTAGCGGGGTGGGGCGGTGCTGGTAAAAAGCTGTGTCTGTGTAGTCTTATACGAGATTTTTTTCAAAGCATTATTCTTTCTTTACGGGCTCATTAAGAATTTTGTTGGTAATACCAGCAGTCAGCAATGTGTGCATCAGATTTTTGACCATAATGTCTTGAAGAAAAGTTGTTCTGAATAAAATTAGCTTTTATTTGACGTGCATATTATGATTAAAAAATGTTCAAAATTTTTTCATTTTTGTAGCCCTAGCAAAATTTTTTATCGCAATAAAAATTAATTATTCATTTCGCAAAGATGTGCGTTTTCTTAGCTTTAAGTTGATGTATTAAACATGTAAATATGTTGAAGTTTTTCTGAGCTATTTAGTCGCGAAAATAGCAATCCAAAAATGAATCACCTAAAAAGCTGATAAATCTTCAAAAATGTCAAATTTTTGATTTATTTTCTTAAAAAATTGATTGTGGCGCTTGGAGACTTTTTCAACGGAATTATGCATTACTAGGAAAGGTTCAATTTTCGAAAAATTAAAACGTGTGGGCAAACCTCACATCTTTGAGTGTAGCAAAGACGACGACTTTTTTTGACCTGGCTCCCTCCTGACAATTGGGATCAAGTTGAAATTTTGCACAGTGAAAGAAAGACTATAAATGCAGACATTGAATTTTTTCGATTTTAAATTTTTAGCTCTCAGCACTTTTTGTAGCCGCTCAAACAGAGCTGATTTTTGAAAAATCGATTTTTGATAAATCAATAATTAAAATATAAAATTGAAGACTTTTGACGTCTCTAGATTTTCACAAGATCTTTCGATCGACACCAAGATCGTCAAAATCGGTTGTTTTAGTCGAGCTAGGTCGAAAACAAAATTAGTGCTAATAGGAAATTTGACATGGTCATAAAATTTGACACAATTGCATTAAAGTGCGGAAGAGTATTGTAAATAGGTTCACTTGAGCCCATTTTCATATACAATTAAAGTGGTATTGCAACTCATTTCATAACCGCATAAGTTTAGTTCCAGACATGACTTTTTTTGCTGAGCGCTACCTTAAAGAAGATAAAACCTTACCCATACAGATAATTTTATTACAAGACGCACAAATATCGTCTTCTAACATATTAGGTACTGCAAGCAGTTATGGAAACTAACTAGCAATTCTGGAAAGCGAGTCATTTGTTTTGTTTGAAAGTTTTCAACCATCTTTTTGATGTTGAAGAGTCAGCTAACCACTTACTAGCTCTTACAGCTTTTTTGAAACTCAGCTTACGACTTACATGACATTAAGTTAGCGTTGCTTAACATGCACATCTGGGCCCGTTGCTAGAAATGACAAGTTTTCATATGTTACAATTGTAAATTAGGCTTTATTGCTCAGTTCCACAAAAGTGCAAAAGCAGTTGAATCGTTACAAATTTGTCCAATAAAAGCATTACGAATCACCAGGTTTTCCGCTGACGATTCTTACAAATGCAGGATAAGTCTCAGCAACAGGTGGTTCGTAATGAATTTATATAGCTAACATCCTTGTGACACTTGTAAGCTCTATCTAGCAATCGGGTCCATTGTGATAGGATAGGACTGATTTTAGTCACTCAGCAGCTTCAGTAGTATCGCTCTGTTTTTAGTGACAAACAAATAATATGAATATGAAACCTTGACAAGTACATTTATACAGCCGAATTGACAAGCATTATTGCTATATAATTGTTCTTCAAAAGCAAGCAAAGTCGAACACTGGACCAAGCATCACCAAATTAATGTTTAGATTCGCTGAGCTGTAAGAGATCATTCAGTTATGTGACGGATCATAATGTATGTAACGGTCATACTAGGAGGGCCAAATGCAGAATAGTGAAATTAGAGTCAAAATCAGGAAATATTGTCTTGGTACAAGGATAGATGCAGACATCGTACACACAGAATTGTCAGCCTGCAAAAAGTAAAAGCATGACAACATGTCATGAACAAGCTAGTAGTTATCTTTCAAGCCACAGTTTCCTTTCATAAACTCTAAAGACGATTTCACAAAGGTGGTTTTATGAAACCATGGTTTTACGTTACATTTTTACATGATTAGCGCATATGTAATTTCATTACGAAATATCGCCTGAATGCCTGATTCGTTACGAATTTTGCCGATTTTTTAAACCAAGGTGTTAACTCAGATGAAATTTCAAACCAGCAGCAAGACAAATCTCTGTTTTGCTGAAATTCCAACTGTTTTAAAACCATGGTTGCATAAAATCTACGAAATTCTTAACGAATCAGGTCATATTTCATAATGAAATTATGTGCAAATCATATGAAAGCGTACGTAAAACCATGGTTTAGTGAAATCACCTTTGTGAAATACATCCTAACTTTCTTGATGAGCGTTTCTGTACACACTGTATACACTGTTAATCTTCGGTTAAAGACCCTAAAACGCGGTTACTAAGTAAAATTCTGTAACCTAACTATAAAAATTATAAACAGCCATAAGCAGAAATGTAAAGGGCTCATTTTCAAGTCACCAAACCTGAGGATGGAATCGGAGGCAAGTTCTTTCAGGTGGTTTTCTGTAGCGTGATGCTGTTAATTCAACTTCTTCACACGATAAACCTAAATTACCGAAAACAAGCAAATTAGCTATTAGCAAGAGTACATAGTGTCTTACCATAGAAAAAAGTGAGACACAACGAACTAAGAAAATGAAAGCACAGCCAAGAGCACGCGTCGAAACAAATCAAACCCAAACCTTAACCCAGAAAATAAAAAATCGGATTGCAGCTTTTGTGTCACAAGTTTATACTGCTGACAGACCTGATAAATGATCATTGAAATCATCACGAAAGTAATTACAATTTGATAGCAATGTAGTAATTCAGAGCTAGCTTCCAAAACTATTTAAATAATTCATGAATATTTTGCTTTTTATTTTGCAATAGTTTAGCAAAATTAACTGACAAACTTTTGATAAAGTTCTTATTTTTTTATAACTCTATTACAATAGAAATTTTACTCTGGTCTGCAGAAGCTCTTTCATAGCGATTGAAGTGGCAGTAGCCATGGGCTGAGCACCGACAAGGCTGTTCGATCTGGATGAAATATAAATCCATTAGAGGTGCCTCCAGAGGTGTGATTTCATACCATCTAAAAGCGCAAAAAACTTGATTCACTTTGAAACAACAAAATCCATTTTTCTGTTTGCAGTATATTCGCTATGTTTTAATTAATTTATTATAAGGTAATTAATCATGTATTTTCAGGTGTAAATATGCTGGTCAGGGCCCAATTTTAGAAAGATTTCAACGGCCCGTTGAGCTCAACGGCGCCGTTGAGTTCAACGGAGCCGTTGAAAAAATAGCCAATTTTATAAAAATTTTCACCGGCCCGCTGAGCTCAACGGGCCGTTGAAATCTTTATAAAATTGGGCCCAGATTGACGTTTTATGAATTATATTAAAAGCATATTAAAACAAAAATATACCTACTGGTTTTCTCAATTAGTTATATAATTAGTTAAAACTAGTAACGGACTATGAGTATCCTAAAGCCCGGTTCATACTCGTTCTTGTCCTTGTCCTTATCGTTTTGTCCTTAAGCAATTTCAAGAAAACTACCTGGCCAAAAGACCAAATTTTTTATGAGAACAAAGTATTGTTAAAGTGTATGTAGTTTGCATGCAAAAAATTAGACTAAACGATTTTGTCAATGCTTCGTAATAGGTGACAGAAATTTGTCCTTGTCCCTGTCCCTATGTTCTTAAGGCCAAGTATCAACCGGGCTTAAAAAAGCTCTAAAGCCTAAAAACGCTCATAGTACCTTGCACAAACATTATGCGTCTCTCCGGCAATTGGTTCACTGAGATGCAGCCGATAGAGGTGCCGTCGAACTACGCACTCTTCCACCTTGGGCTCAGGTTTGAAACTACATTCCTCAAAGTCAGCTTCTTCCACCATTTCTGCTTCAGAATGTCGAGCTCTAAAACAGTACTTAGGAAACAAAAACGTAGTTACGCTGTAGGCTACTTTATGGCACTCTGACAGACTTCCGGATGCAATTAACACAAACATTTTTCGTCGTCACTTTCCGACCAGTCCTTCACTTTTCGCGAAGGACGAAGCTTGTCGTACGCCGGCAAAGGCAAAACTTTTTATTGTACAGTACTGTACTGTTTTATCAATTCTAACAGCAAATTTTGCAACGGTTACTAAAAACCTGTAATATACGACCATAACAGATTCTTCTCATGTACTTTCAATAAAGCATATTTTGGCAGAGACAAGACAAATGTTCTATTTTAAAATTTACAGCTGATGTTGCAGCCTCTTGTACCATACATTACATTAAGCAGTGCTCAGAGAAACTAACTTCAAGAAGATATGTCACTTACGAACTTAAATCGGCGAACAAGTACAAAAGCTGAGCAATGTAAGTAAAGACTCCAGAAAACACAGTCTGAAACATTGATTCGATAAATATTTTAATGATTTCTAAAAGATTCATACAAATGTAAATGAGAATTGGGGCCTATGAGACTCGGGGGCTATGGTGTAGTGGTAGCATTATTGTCTTCGAAGCAAGCGGCCCAGGTTCTATTCCCGGCGCTTCCATTTCTTTCTTCTTTCCAACTTGGGGCCTCCTCTTTCTATCCAATACAAAAAACACAAAAAAGTGCTATACGGATTTGTTTACTGAAAGTGTCAATCAATTCAAACAATGGCTTGTGAATGGTGTGATTTTGCTATTGCCATAATTTTATAGTCTAACAGCCAAACAGCACGTGGCTCTGTGAGTAAACAATGGTCGAAAAACATTGCCCTCGTGCAGAGTGGTTAGAGAGTTGAACCGCCAATATGAAGGCTGACTGTTCAAACATCGTTCACTACATACATTTACAAAATATCATTGCGGTCACATTGCTTTTGCCAATTGAGCAGCCTATCTGACAAAGTAAGATATGTATCATAAAAGTTTTGCTTAGAACTATATTTGATGCGATTTCTAGAAATTAGAAAAAATAAAACTCATCAGTAACGTTAGAGAATAGATGACACGGCTCAGGTAACGAAAAATAGGTACCGTAATTGAGGCGGCACTAGCAGTAACAAGTAATGCATCATTTGTTGGCGAGGTACAAACGCCTTGGTAGTCTTTGATTGTCTCTCTGTAATAACAAACCAACAGTATAAAATTATGCACAGCTAACGTAATGTGACCGATAAAGTTATAGGGTGGATTTCACAAAGGTGGTTTTACTAAACCATGGTTTTACGTACGTTTTTATATGATTTGCACATAATTTCATTACAAAATATCGCCTGATTCGTCACGAATTTTCTAGATTTTCTTAAACCATGGTTTTAGCTCAGTTGAAATTTCAGCAAAACAGAAACTTGCTATGCTGCAGGTTTGAAATTTCACCTGAGCTAAAACCATGGTTTAAGAAAATTTAGGAAATTCGTAACGAATCAAACGATATTTCGTAATGAAATTATGTGCAAATCATATGAAAACGTACGTAAAACCATGGTTTAGTAAAACCACCTTTGTGAAATCCAGCCATAGTGTTTTAGCAAGCACAGTCAGTATTAACAAAAATGACATCTATCGTAATAGCAAGAGTACATAATGGGAAAACTTTTGACACATGAAACACATTGGTCAGCGATTGCTTCTATCAAAAAAATATTAGTTGTATAAAAGTTGTATACTATAAAAAAACAAGAAATAATCCCAAACAATTGGCTGTTATTTAACTCCAAACAAAATAAAACAAAATAAATAAATAAAAACTCGCAATAAAAACAGTAAGATGTGTGGATTTGTGGAACTGTGTATGGTGCCAAAAACGTAATACGTATGAATACCTTGTAACAATGCTTTCATTCAGCAAATGTTCCACGAAATGAGGGTCTAAGGTTCCGAGAAATGCGTACTAAAACAATAATTATACATACGTGATTATGCAACTATTACAATCGTACAAGCAACAAATGCAGAGGCTGCTCATAAGTTCGGATTAACGGGATTAGACTAACTGAATTAGTTGTAGCATAAAATCACATAATTGTCTTAAACAACGACAACTTTATGCAATTAACACGAGGAATGAATTGTGCCGGAATATTTTAAAGTAATTACTGCAGTTCAACTATCTGAATCCATGGTAAAAAATGTGAAGCTTAAAAAAACTTGCACGCCTAAAAAACACGCATAAAATAAGAAAGACGATTAAACAACTGCAGTGGTGCAGTTCAATAGTTAAAAAATTGATTGATCAGATGCGGTGTTTCAAAATGCCAACAAGGCAGTCGACTTTAAATTGTGATTCTAAAAAATTAAGCAATTATCTTAACAGTAAATCAATCATTTTCTGATTATGTGGTTATAAAGACTGGTTAGCATAATGCCATCCTGAAAACCTTGATGATTTCGTCTTTTCTTATGATGCGCCCGTTACCTTCCCATGGCTATTGGCCACACCTCCTGCTTGTCCTTAGCTCCTAAGTAAGGATAAGTATGAACCGGCTTTGCCTTCAAAGTGAAAGCACAAAAACATACATCAGAACGCTGCCGGTCATAGTATACTGGCAGCGCCGGCGAGGCGAGCACTTGCAGCTGAGCATCCACGATGTAGCACACTGAGTTGGCCTCCTGACCCCAGCAGCTGGCATTGCCCAGCATATTCGAGGTCACGTTGGCCAAAATGTCAGACAGCACCCAGCCTCGTAGTTTCATGCCAACAACTGAAACGAATTGCGCTAAATTCTTTACATTTATTCAGTTACATTAATAGAAATCTCGAATTTACAATAGTAACCTCAATTTACGGAGCAGTATTTTACTCATGTAAAACAAGCGAGACGCTCTTCAGTCTGGCTATAGCATAGGCAATGCGATTGTCAAAATTAGCTTACTTGTTTAGGGTGTTAGTTCTATAATCGTAGTTTCCCTTTTTACGCGGCTCCCAGGGGGCCGCGTACATACTATATTCAGAATCTTAAAGTCTATGTATTTCCTGGTAGGTCAAATTTACTACGTTAAATTACACTAGAAATGGAGTTTTGCAAATCTGGCGAAGACTCATTTGCATATCTGGGATCAATCAATTGAGCAGCCACAAAAACTGGACGGTTGTATAGGTGATCCAGTTAAGGCCAGACATTACCCAAAGTTTGCCGAACTTCTGTCTGCCCGGTTTTGATTTGCGCGTTGTTCAGTGTGCACACAATGGCCTCATTGCCGGCCTCTGTAGATGGCCCAAAAGAAAACAAATCAGACTTAACGAGTACGGACGAATCTCTCAATTTCAACAAATCGGATTTGCGCTACCAATCAAATCATGATCAGCTTCAGTTTCTGTCAAAAACGGAGAAAAAATTGAAGAAGGTCGGTTTACGAAAATGTTTTGTACTCTACCGTTTTAACGCAAGACAAGTGGACTTAATCCTTTTTTCTTTTCTTCTTTTCACCATCTACTCAGCAAAAAGCAAAATTATCTTTCTGTTTTAATCCCAAAAATTTATAGGTTACAGTTAACTCTTCGCAGCCGGCTGTGAAGCAGAAATATAGCTTTGTATATAGATACAGCGTTCCGGAAGTTCGAGGTTTTACACCGGGCGACCCGACCCTATCGCCGTCTTTTACGAGCTTGAGTAGTATTTAATTTTATGATTCTAGAAGATTTCGTTGTTCTCAAGTAAACTTTTTCCGATTTTATAAGGGAATCTCAGTCATGTTTTTATTGTTCAAAGGTAAAGAAAGTGGCAAAAGCTTACAAACGGAGGGGATGCCGCTGCCAACCCTCATCAAAAACGTGAAGAAGCTGTTGAAACTGATCCAGTCGCTGCAAAAAACGGTCATCCTAAGGACAGCTTGAGATACAAGTCAGCTACAGCCCTCCAGCAGTCTAAACGCCTAGGTCTGGACCAGACGGAGTCCCTCGTAATGGGCCTCAAGGCGTGCACTGCCCCACCAAGCCGCAATCTTACCCAGCCCTTTTGCGGAGGCCAGGGGTCGCTCTGCTAGATACAGATATGACTCACTTGCGCAACTTGCTACTGCGAAATGGCTACCCACCCAATTATATCGATCGATCAATAAAACGATTTCTTGACAACTTATTTGGTGAAACAGCAACGCCTACTACTCAGGTTCGCAAAGAGATTATTGTGTTAATGTTGCCACTTCTAGGCAAGACTAGTCTACTCATTCGAAATAGTCTAAATAAATTGATCAGATCAGCTTATTCCCAATTGGATTTCAAACGAATTTCACGTCCTGCCTTCGACTTTCAAACTTTCCCGTATAAGGACCGTCTAAATGACCTGACACAGTCCGGTGTGGTGTATAAATTTAAATGTGGTAGCTGCCCCAGTACATACATAGGTAAAACAAAACGCCACCTCAAGACTCGCGTCTCGGAACATTTGGGCAGATCGGTTTATACCGGAAAAAGTTTGAAGTGTCCTCAATCGTCCGCTATTCGCAACCATGCAATGAATACTGATCATATAATTGACTATGAAAACTTCGAAATTCTCGCAAAATCTAAAAATGACTTTAATTTACTAATTTTGGAAACTGTTTTCATCAACAAAATGAAACCGACTGAAATGAAAATGCTATTTACTTTTGCTATTTTCTTGTATATTTTATGCAAATTTTCTTGCTTTCGATGCGTTTTTGTTGTAGCTGAAGATGGTACTAGCTATTACCGAAACGTCCTGCTATCTATTGTTTACTGATTATTATTTTGATTAAATAATGTTTATTTTCGCGCTTGTTTTCTTATTTATAATTTGAATTCACTTCCAGGCCAGCAAATCCATCAGTTAAAATAGCGATGGTTAGCTCGGTTAGTAGAGCATCTGGTTGTCAACCGAAATGTCGAGGGTACAAATCCTCACCACCGACGTAATTTTGTGTTTGCTGGATTGAACGATGCAGAAGTAGAGTATGCCATAAATAGCGACCTACCTGCCCTTCCAGTGTTAACTAACACTGGAAATTTGACCTACCTAGAATTACATAGGATTCAGACAATCTGAATATAGTATATACGTTGTCCCTGAGGCTGCTAAGAAAAAAATAAACTGGTATTTCAAACCATTTCAAACCTACCAGCTACAGTTTCTCCTGTTTCCGGTTCCTCAATGGATTTTAAAAATATTGTATCGTAACCACTCAAAATTTCGCAGTCCTGTAATGGTGAATCAGATGCTAAAAAATAAAAGCTCAGTTTGTAGTACAGTTGGATACAGTAGTTACATATGAACCACAGGCATAGGCTTCAAATTAAAAGAGTGCTGCTTTACAAATTCTCGGGTGATAAATTTCAATCCTGACTGATTCAGTAATTGTATGATAAACAAATCATAAATAATGACAATCAATGATTGTCATAAATATTGTGTGAAATGTGAAAAATTATTAACATTTCAATTCGGCTATACTGTGCCGAATCATAAGAGAAATAATTCTAGTCGCAGCATCATGCGTAAAGTGCAACACACTCAATCTACTACCTCTGCGCGTAATCCCTCGATCCTCTGTAAATAAACGACAAGTAGTCACAAAATTGAGCATTTGTGTTGGATAGGTAGGCTGCGTCACGTTTCCCGAGACTGTCCCTATTCTGTTTTCAACAGAGCCTTGTCCTCGTGTATTTCAGATCACTAACCCTTACTCCGGTGCGCTTTCAAGTCATAATAATATTAATAAAATAACACAATTATAGTACGGTAATATTCGAAAACCGAATCTACGCCAACATACGTTCATGAATAAGCAGAAGTTTTCCAGGTTCATATTTAGCTCTTTGGAAATATCTTGACCGCACGACTTCCGTCAGCCATTCATCGGAATATTTTGGAAATACAGTACTGAAATAATACCAGACAGTTAATATAAAAACTACAGCAACAGATTTAGTTAGTGTTATAATATATTAATGATAGTAAAATATAAAAATTATTTTCTACATTTAAAATTAGATTTAAAAAAGTGCAGTCTAAACGTAGACTCTACGTTTAGGAAAAAATCTTGAACAAAACTGGCAGCTCATTCATTTAAAACAGTTCAGTTAAACATCGATACTTGAAAAATTAGTCCAGTTTGTTTAATACGGTAAAAAAGAGCCGAAGAAAAGTATAACAGCTTTTTTTGGTTGCACTTGATAAGATCACACCAAATAATAATTATTTTATACCAACAGCTATCGACAGTTCATGCACAAACTAAATCCCACATCTCAGTATAGGTTATATCCTCTAGCCACCAATAAATATCTAACCACGTGGGAGCAGTGACCGTGAGGCCGCCGGTGCCTTGAACGAATGCAATAGCGTTGTTGGAACAATCCTCTTGTGGGTGCGTGAAAATACTATCGCAAGTTGCATTGGTTAGATTGCTGTTGCTGAAAAATAAACAAAGAAGCAGTAAAACAACCGGAAAAAAGATGGCATACTTTGGCTAGTTTTGTGCAAACCAAAATTTTTGGGGGGAGGTATTGGGCATAGCACTCAGAAGCTTCAAAAATTGCCTTCGTGAATTGTTTCGCACATAGAGTAATAAAACTACAATAAACAGAAGGCGAACAATGGTTCTTACTGTAAATATAGTCACGCCAACTAAACTAGTTCCGTTGGATCGTGTGCAGTCATTATGCCAATAAGCCGGCGCATTCTTACTCATTTGCAAACAAAATGACGTTACGTAATGACCAAATGTTGTTCTTGCATAATTGTTCAGCGCGCTGAATTCATGAACTGGGTCTGAACATGGAACAACTGAAGTCAACGCACGCGCAATTTTTTTCATCATAAATAATTGATCCATAACTGATGGCTTTCAATTGCGGGTACGTTACTGCTGCTTATGGCCACTCTTATCCAAATCAGCCTGACCTTAACTGCTCAACTTTAACTGCTGCTTGGAGAGAAAAAGACTACTTTGATTCTCATGAGTCTCGAGGCGAATCACTATAATGATCATAAGACGAGGCGATTGTATCTGCATGCTTGAGGTATCATGCTGAGTATTCAGCACATATATACGATTTTCATTATTGCGGATGCAGATGCGCCCAAGTTTTGATCAGAAGTAGAAAGAGGACTGGCAACTTTGCCATAAAAATAGCACATAAAAATACATGTTTCTGAAAGCCTCAAACATTTGTTTGGTTGTTCAGACGTAACTACTCGAGCCGATCTTAATGAGAAACGAGGTGTGTTGCGAAATACACGATGTTGATTATGAGACAAATGATAATGACACGATGATAATAGTTTTAAGCAACAAAATTTATCCTTTGCTCTTCATAGTCTAGCACAAAGCTTTGATTATATATTAGATTACAGTTTTTTGTATAAAACATTCACTCATTGACTCATTAAGTCTGGTTATTTATTATGGGGTAAACACTCGACGATGACGATCTGATACGCAGCAGGGATAAAACAGCTCGACGTAGTTCGCCATTTTTTATTACATAAATAAAACAGTTGCACGCAGAATTTGAGTTATTTAGTGCCCAGAGCACAGCCGAATACTTCCTGAGCAGAGAAACCTGGCGTGTTGATGTCCAAACAGCAATTGTCATCATCGGTATCAGTTGAAGTAAAACAGTGCATCCTACGACATAAATCAGAGTTTTGGTTATTGCCAGTTGTCTGGCTTTTTTTGCCTTCATAACTTCAGAAAATTTGGTGCTTTTTTGGCGGTTGACAACAGTCAATGCAAAAATGTATACAATGGCGGCTATGGAATTAATTGCGTTTTGATACCATGTCCAGAAAAAGTTCATCAGTGGTGTAAGTCCCGCTCTTAACGGGCAAATAATTGAAACAGTCAAATTTTGTCGTGGATGACGATACAACAACACAAGCGAAACGATTGTAACGCCAAAACAGAATGCATAAACTGTGCAAGCTGCATTTTTGATGCGACGTTTTGTCAAGTCCGCATAAACGCTAATACTATAGCAGGCAACAAAACGCTCGATAGAAATGAGTAACATTATAGTCGGTACTGCTAGTCCAGCGACGAAGCTGCAAATTAAACTTAATTGTGTGGCACAGTACCATTTAGTAACCAGTGTCTTGGTTTCCCATGTAGCTACCAGGTGGAAACGACGGATGCTTCCGCTGAGCTGGCCAACGCCCATTATGAAGTCTGCCACAGCTAATGCTACGGGCAAGTAGTATTCTTTTCGCTGCACTGATTTATTTTTCCAAACAGCCAAAATAATCAACGCGTTTCCAATAATTTGCAACGCACCTTCAATCGAAAATACGGTGCTCATTATGACGACGCGGGTTGGAAAAAACTCTCCCAGAGATGAATCAATGACATCAATAACGGTGGTATTATTCATTTATAAGAAAACTGCAAACTTAATAGTTTTTATAACGTAACGACAACATAAACAAGCACTGGAGTAATTAGCGAATTAGATGCTGTATACGTCAAAAGCAAAATAATGCACTGTTATAAAGGAAAAACATTCAGGTTAGGTAGTTAGCTTCGCAACTAAGCTTATGCAATTGAAATGTTCCTACAAACTATACGATCGAACGTAACTAGGGGTGTATACTGTCTGAAAGAAGATAATAAATAAGTTTTTATTAATTCACTAGCACTCCCAGCCATTTTACTTGTGGATGCAGCTGCATAAGTATGACTCGCAAAATTAATTGCAACCATTATCTCAAAAAAAGTAGTTTACCTAAAAATTAAGACCGATGGCATTTTTATACTCAGACTTTTATACTGATAAGGAGAATAGCGGGTGTATTTGAAAATAAATTGAAAAGTTAATTGCTTTTGTGTTCGTCATTTCATGAGTTAGCTACAAAATTGTCTGCAAATTGTCTAATATGATGCAATAAGGCCCGGTTCACACAGAAGGTACTTTTTACTTTTTACTTTTGGCATTAAGCAAAAGCTGGAACGTGTTATACTTTTTACTGTTGCAATCTGGTAGGTATGTTTGTAGTAGGCAGCCGGTAGTTCGCATTGTTGCGTTCGACGATCAAAAGTGTGTATTGCTGAGCAAGCAGCTTTGTTAGGTCCACAGTATTCATTAAAATTCTGACAACACCTGCGTACTATTAGCGCTGCAACTGTTTCGTTAGAGCCACAGTCCATCGCATTAGGTCTCATAAAACCATCGATTATATTTCCACTGCGTCTCGTTCACAAGTTTGAAGAGGGCGTTGAAATCAGGAGCTGTTTTAAAAATTACCCATGGGTCAAATAAAGCTATCTTTAGCTTAGCTCCTGCAAGCGCACGCAGTGGAGACTGCGTGCACCACGGCTCATTTATTTACCGACTAAACATACAAGGTTTTCAGTAATTAATTAACCCGTTACACTGATACAAGCATGAGTCACCGAACCCAAATCGAGTTCACTGAGCGGCTACATTTTGTGTACCAGCAAACACCCTATTTATACGTAAACATCAAAACGACCAAGTTAATGCAATAAAAAATACGGTTGGTTACATAACCTGAGCCGACACATAATAAACCAAAAAGTAATATTGTGCTTTGGCCTAGGATTGGAACCACCGAAAATTTGGGTCAAACGCAAAAACAAGAGGTACCAATGGGCACTCACATTCTAACCTAGTTCATCTGCCATGTACTATATATATCTATATTTACCCCTATCGAAACCTTTATTCTGTACTGTTCCAACACAATGGCTGGGATTCACAAAAGGCGTTTAACTTTATAGACTCTGTCTAAAACGTTTTTTTTTCAATAAATTAAAACATTGTGATGAAGCAGCCTGTGCAATAATTTCATTCATTCAAAAACTGTGGTGACTCACAGCTGCGTATCGGTCATTTCAAACTGCTGCGTCCATTCTCGAACCGCCAATAAGTCACGTTGCAATCTCACTGTATCAGCATCTTTAACGTCAGCACCTGAAATAGTCATCAAAGTTAATGACCAAACCTTATTGTACCGATCTTTTTCTGCAAAAAGCGCTCAAACCGGCGAAACAAATTGGCGACCAGAAAAAGTGTACGACGCAGTGCGAAATTTTTTTTGGCAAACTGCAGGTGAGCACCCAAGATCGCCCCTTTGGGTTTTGAGGCTTGGCTGGACTTATATTTGCCTTGGCCCAATAAAAGCAGAAATTTTTGTTGTACAAGCTTCTTACTTATAATGCTTCTGCCCCATGCACAGATGCCTTGTGATTGTATCTTCCGTGTTATTAGCTGTCATGGGAGCGTATGCACATGAGCATGACTGCACTACGCAGCATCTACCTGTTTAATACACTGTCTAACCTATTTGTCTGTCCATATTTATCGCATTAGATTGGACTGGCATGATTTTCAAACAAAATCAACATCGAGGTATTTTATCATGCGCTGAAATCGACAATAGTGAAAAACATAGCATCTAATTTTTCTAACCTGTTGCCTTGCCACTGTTGTGATATGAAATACATGAAAATGACTTAAAGTTACTATAGGTTAGCTAAAAGTAAACTAGTTAAATAGACGTCGCAATAGAATAAAATTATTCCAAGTCTTACATTCTTTCTTTTTCCACATTTTTGCCAACTTCGACATCCGTTTGCCTAATCGTATAATGGAGAAATCGAATTCACAGTAATGCCTAAATTTGATACAACGCTTTTTAGTATTGTTAATATCTTAAACTCAACATCTTGAAAGCAATGTTTACACTTTGCTGTAATAATTACAGTACATAGCATTCGTGATCCCTAAAGCCAGTTTCACACGGGGTGGATTTTCAAAGCGATCTTAATGAGGACTCGCATTCTAATACCGCAAGCAACTTATAGTTATTGTTGTGTTAAAACTAATAAGTAATAAGATCATAATAATAAAACTAAGTGCTATATAACCCATAGCTACACGTCAGCTTTATCCTATGTGTGTACGCATGTGGCTCGTACATACACACATACACATGAGTATCACCATTCAGAAATCACCGTAACACCAAGAGTATCTATTATCAATGGAACGTTGGCAGTTGGCACCACAAAAACTTACTCACCTGCCGGATAAGAAATAATCTACGCCAGCAGGCAGAGGGAACAACGATACTGAAAAAGCAAAGACATGGTACTTCTTGTTGACAGCTACTTTGTGCATTTTACACAGATGCATACACTGTAGAGTTTCGATCATTACTACAATAAAGTACATAATTTAGTTCAACTTTAAATTGCGTTTCAAAGTCCTACAGCTTAATTTTTAAAAGAAAAGTAGTTTTATTACTGAAAATGTGATGTATAATGATTTCCAAAAAATGAGCACTCACTAATGCGGTGGCGAATTAATTATTACTTATGAAAATTCAGATTTTCAGCGCAAACGAAAAATTACGTTTGTCATCGCAGCTGCATAATTTACACGGTTATTGTACCCTGCGTAACTCACTGCCTTTGTCTGCTTCTCTCAAGTCCAACGAGGAAACCATAACCCGCTTAGTCCGTGGGATAACCAAGCCGATGCTAAAACATAAGACAATAGACATAAAACATTTAGCTATTTATCAAACATTAATTTATTTCTGTATCTGATATTCTAGACAGGCATAGTAATACAGCACGGGTTTCAGCATCATTGATGGTAAAAGTTAAACATATTTTTAAATCAAAGTACAAGCATTTTTTAACTACTTTGGTGTAATACATATTAAATATCCAATACAATGGGGAGTTTATATAATGCTTACTACCGGAAAAGTTTAACTGAAATCAAGTAAAATGCAGATAATCTATATGCTTTTTTAATTTTTTTTTGTTGCACGAGTTTTTCGACAAAAAATGCAGCATTACTGTGGACAGAACTATAAAACAGTATCCTTGAAAGGGTGTGACACACTGTGGTAACGAATATATACGTTATATACAAATTCTGACATTGAATTACCAGATAGTCAACGCTATCAAGCTACTGACACAATGAATCAGAATATATAAAAGTCGATGACCTGTATGGGGTTCTGGGTATAGAACGACACGTGGCTATGACGGATCGATTTCTATACGAGGTCTAAAACAAAGAATATGATAACAAGTCCACAAGTATCAGTTATCACAAACAAACAAGAGACATTACATCAGAAGTCGTACTACCTTTGAATATGCAGTGCAATAACTGTTAGTGCAATTAGGTAATACCAGAAAACAAGCAACTTAATTTCTAAAATGCATCAGAATTTGTATAATATTGACAAATTTTTGTTCTGGAGTAACTTATTACTGTTATTTTTGTTTCTGTACTGTAACTTTCTGTGCTACAACATTAATTCCATTAATGCACAGACAACACCATTGTTAGATAGTGAGTGGCGTGATTGTCTCGTAATTTGCCAGATGAACGGACATAACCGTACGTATGAATCAACCCTTAGCTTGTTTCTAGTAGCTGGTTATCAATATATAGTTAACAGTACATAGAACTCGAAAAGCGTCTTGATTGATTGAATGGTTCCAAAAATAGTATTTGTACGGAAACCAGCAAAGACTTAAAACGCTGCGATTCTGACAAAAACTAACCTGGCCAACAAACGAAAAATCATTCAGTTCAAAAACAGTTGTTTGGTCACAGTCACCATCTATCATAAGACGTCGAAGCTGAAAACAATTTAAACAGACATATAGTCCGACCGAAAATATGAGTAAGAAACGAAAACAATGGACAGTTTTGGTCTGCACAAAAAGTGGTAATTGAAACTAATGTCCTATTTTATATTCGATCAGTTTATAAATTTGAAACATCCTCATTTCTGCGTAGTACAGTTGTAGTTGTAAAGAGATTGATAGTCCAAAGAACTTGCGATTTACAAATTGACTCTGTTATTTATTAAGCCAGTGTGTTTTTATTATTCAAAACTTAAAAAACATTTCAAAAATACTGCAAAATACAACCCCGACCGTCCTACTAGAACTTTTGACTTACTTACTTTACTTTTGACCTAATCAGCTCTACAACTGAATCCAATCTACAAGATAATAAAACAGTCAAGATCAAACCTGCTCCATGTTGAAGTTATTACGCTCCAGTTCAAGAACGTCAGTAGTGCTGATGCTGTCAATAAGGCCAATCTAGAAAGAAGATTAATACTATTTTTTTGTCACGCCCATAAGGTGTTCGGGCACTGGTTGGTGCTCAGATTCACCTCTTCCTTGTGTTGAAGTTATACCAGGCTGCGAATAGTAACTTCAATACAAGAGTATATATTCCTAAGCTACCGAATGGGGGGAGTTAATGTTTGTTACTTACAATATCCATAGTATTAGGGGTATTTAAGGATAAATTTAGGGCGAGTTTTGAGACCTGACTACTAATTTTGTATTTGAATCATACGTAAATTTAAAGCCCGGTTCGTAGTTTTGAAAGACGGACAGTGGCCGTGCTCGCGAAACAGTTATCCCGAAATAATGTCAGCAATTGGCTGTGAGTGGCCATAAAGTCCACAAGCTAAAGGGCATTTTCATAAATTATAATGGACTGGATTAGACTAATTAGATTAACTTCAGTAACCCAGCATAAAATTGACGAAAGTTAATACAATTTATTATTATCTACGTATTATCGTATCGTATTATCGTATCGTATCGTATTATCTACTTTTGTTTGCTAATTTTCATGGATGTAAAAGTTAATCAAATACTTAGTTAATACATTAATCTAGTTGATCTGATTCATCAAATAATTTGATTATAAACAGATCTCTGGCTTAAGGGGGGAGGGGGGCTACCCAGGTCAAAAATCAAAGTTTTCCAATTTTGCTTATTTTCACATAGTATGTTACTCCCCCAAGGTACCTCTACCTCAGATAAAACAATAAGCTTGAAGGAGCACTTTTGGTTCAGTGTATTTGTCAGTGTATTTACATAGGCAAAAGTACGCCAAAAAGCCTAAAAGTTGCCCATAGTTAGACAGTTCTAGCACAAACTACATCAAGCCAATCAGGATGAAACTTTGCATAGTAGTAGCCCACATGTACGCGCAAAATCTTATGATCTGGAATTTTTAGATATTTGTGTTTTCAAATCTAAAATTAAAAGCGAAATGTCAAAAAATAGCGACCTTCAAAGACTCAAAGACCTTCAGGTTTTATTGTGACCTTCAAAATTGAGTGACTTTTATGTTTGGCGTCACTGCTCATACTATGGTAAAAAATTGAACATTTGTCGCTTTTTTCACCAAAAGTGACCATGGTTGGCCAGAAAATGAGGAACAAAAATTTTTGTTAAAAAGTGGGCTTGACCCATTTTCAACGTAGTACAGTGAAAATATATTTTTTTGGTTGTCAGTTTCTGCCTTCTGGCCAACCTTTTGGTCAATTTCCGCAAAAATTGGTCTCTTTTCGCAAACGATGAGAGTCATCGTACGCCGACGAAGAGAGAACTTTTATACGCACTGTATGAGGGGCGGAATGGGATAACGAAGCAAGAAAATTTGGGTATAATTGCGTATAATTAGCACTTTTTCAAAAAATGTACCAAAATTTGCCACATTTACGGAATTTTTGGACAATCAGGGGGGACGAGTTCCCCGAAATTTGTCCGGACAGCCCCCCAAACAATTCGACCCAATTAAATTTCTGTAATTATTTAATGGGCTATGTACAACTTCCTTATATCGCCCACTAAACAGGGGCTATGATACAGACGCAATGTTTTAACTGTGGTTGAACTAACCACGCCGTGGTTAACTCTGCATGATAAAGACGCGATATTTTAACCGTGGTTAAATTAACCACGCCGTGGTTAACTCAGTATGATAAAGACAATTAACTTTAACCATGGTTAAATTAACCACGCCGTGATTATTTTGCACTAGTGTTATGATAAAGACGCAATATTTAACCATGGTTAAGTTAACCACGCCGTGGTTAAATTAACCACGCCGTGGTTAAATGTCGCTAACCAGCCGTTAACCACGCATGGTTAATTTAACCACGGCCTTAACCACGCGTGGTTAACTTAACCATCTTATGATAAAGACGACCCGTGGTTAAGTTAACTATGGCTAACTTAACCACGGTTAAATTAACCATATGATAAAGAGGCCCCTAGAATGCGTACCTCCACACTTCTAGACCCTGGCCATAAAATCTTTTACTACTGATTTCCAAATAACAAATGTTAAACTTAAAGAGCACTACTAGACTTCGAAAACATTTTTCAAGCAAGATTGCTAACGTCTGTGAGCCGAACTGATGTACCTAACTTTTTTTATGCAAAAGAATGTAGTTCAAATAACAAAGTCCGGACAAATAAAAAAACAGTTGATCTAAAAGCCTTAAGACTGATCATAGCTTAATCTTTATCCCGTTATATCGTATTTTTTTAGTGGAAGCCGGTCTCACTACTGTTGGTACCTTTCTGTACACATCTTCAGTACTCATTCCATATAATATTTTTCTATTTTTTCGGTTGTTAACCGGCCTGGTCTCTGAACACTGAGTGCGGCGTTGAACGTACACATCAACGGGCTGAAAGGATAAATATTCGAAGTAAGGCACGATACTGGCTTTTAAACGTTAGTTAACAAACACACCATCAGATCGGCTGCATAAGAACACTGTAACACTGAAAAAAACTTAAAATGTCTATCGTTCAAGAATCACATAGCCAGGTTTATACTTGTCCTTGTCCATAATGTTTAGTTCTTAAGCAATTTCATGAACTCTACTTAGCCAAATAAACCATTTTTTGGCACAAAGATAGTATAAATTATTTCCAGACCGTATACAGAAAATTAGCCGAAACACTTCAGTCCTATCATCACAATAAATGACCGAAATTGGTTCTTGTCTCTGTCTCTTAAATTGGTTAAGAACAAGTATAAACCAGTCTTCTTAAATACAGAGGCCGTAGCAAAATTAATTGCTCAAGAAGGGTGAATTACCTGAATTACCAAATTCAGGTGAACTAAACTAAAAATACTTTTCGGCAGCTGAATGTTCAATTCAAGCATATCTATTTTTGCACAAAAAAAGTTTAAAAATTAGTTAATTCTCAGTCATTGCCAGTAGCTAGTTTCCCAAAATGCTATTTACAGCTTTCAATTAAAATATCTCCAAACGCAAACTAAAAAATATTAATACATTACTACAACAACTTACAGGCAGTTTTAAGTATGGATGTATTAGTAGATGCCCGTTATTGTCAGTGATAAATGTGTAAGCATCATCATTTCCTTTCTAAATACACAAAATAAGACTAACTAACTAACTAAATACCCCATTACAGAATAATTAACATCAATTAACATTGACAGCTAACTGATCTACCATTTTGCACTAAATTCCTGAGTCCAAATCAATCATGTCAATCATACTCACCGTCACCAAAATTTACTTAATCTAATGTAATGTATTTACCTAATCATGACAAAATCATTTTGTTGAACGAGAAATAATTCACTGACCAATACCATTATAGGTTGATATTCATAAAGGTAAGCAAATGATATGTAGAAATTATTTGCTGTTCAGTGTTCATTTTTAAGAAAAGTCAATAACAAAAATAACTTAAGTCTGAACAGAAATTGCTAAACCTCGAAACAGCACGTGTTTTTTGATCGTGTGATTAGCGTGAGTGCTCCCTATATATAATGCCTGCAATACGTTCTTTTCGTAATGAAATCGCGTGTTTTTTGTCTCAAGATTCAGCGTTTTTGGTTAGTCTTGATTTTACCTCTGAGACTTGCAGCATATGAGCGATTTTAGACAGCTTAACGTCGATACCAGCAACTCCTACAAACTCTTGCTGACTCTAAAACAACAAGAAAACGAAAAAAATAATAGAAAAAACGCAACATAACACAAAATAAAACTAACATAATTAAGTTAATCCAGTTACAGAAACTTGAATTAAAATGGTAACTCTGCTTTGCAGTTTCAAGTTTCAGTTTAAAACTACATCATATATGTAATAAAGTATGTAACTACATACGCTTTTTTGCTGGCAAGAAAAGGCATAATGAAAATAAGCTAATCATATGAAGACTAATGGCCTTTTTATAGACCTAACCGGAAATAAACCAGTGGACTTGAGTGCACTTAACGCATTAAAAAATACCAGATTTCTTTACATTCGGTCATAACTTTGTCATACCATAAGCGAATTCGTTAATAATTTGTTATACTAACTCAACAAGCCTCCAAGTTATTAGTCATATCTATAACGCGATAATACAAAGTTGAATAGCATTAGTATTATGAGATTTGCAGAGCGCACCATCAAGGCCTAGTCTGCGCTGAATTATTCAATTTCAATATTTTTTTCTTGAGACAACCCTGTTTATTGCACCTGCTCTTTTCGCAACCGTCTTAAAAAATAGTGACTTAAATAAGCACGCCGTAAAACCAACCCCATTCTGCATAGTGTTGAGTATGGCCAGACTCAAGGTCATCACGGGCCCTTTCATTTGCGCATCCATATAGGGTCCACTCCACGCAATCGGACGCTGATCAACGGGTATACCTCGATACTGCAAGGCCATTGGACGTGACAGCACGTTCAAATATTCCTGAAGTATATGTACACACGGGTCGATTCCCACTCACGTTATGGCTGTTCAGAAATTAGGACACTTTCAACTCTTCCGCTGAACTAGTTCACTAATTTTGCCCGTTGACGATGGTATGGGTCTACCAATGTATCAGTCGCAGTGTGTCACACTACCACCAAACAGTAGCTATCAATTTGCACAATTGTTTTGAAATCGCCATTTTATTATTATTCTGTTGATTTGACCAAAAACGAAGTATCTTATTTTCTTTAGCTCTGCTTGTTCTCCAAAAAATATACGTGTTAAGCATAAGCTATAATTAATTTGATTAAACATGAAAAATTTATTATCACAACAGTTTTCAAAACATCAAAACAAAATAATCTAAGAATACAACGGGTTGCCGACCCATACCGGACTAGGGGGAATAACGAAACGACCTCAAAGTTTTTACAGACGCGTGACCCGCCACCCATTGGGTCAGGCGGTGACCAAGTCGGACAGTGAAACTACTGGTAGGATCGGCCAACCACTAAAGTTGGCGACCAATCCCAGAAGTAGCCCCTAGAAAAAGTTCATACATGAAGAAGGTAACAAGAAAAAAGAACTGGAAAACAGATACAATGCTTCGTCGGGTCGGCAACCCAACAAGTTGGCCATACCCTCGTGTTGTATTTCAGCACAGGAAGACTGTCTAACTTGGCGTAAAAGCCTGAAAAACAATTTTTGTTAAGGTTAAATGTATTAATAACAAAGCAATACATCAAAGTTGCCATCTGGTTCTGCAAAGAAATCGCTAATGCGGTCAATTCAAATAAAAAATCATAATTGTGAACGAGCACAAATGAGTGATAACATTTATTTTCGAACAACTTTACACTTAACCTTTATTAACACAAGCCAGCCAACTGAGTGAGCGTATATCATCAATCCATGCGCCTACTGGATGAGCAAAAACGCGAATCTAAATTTACAAAAAAAATATTGCACAATAAACACTATAAAAATTGCCGCTGGGTCTTTGTTTTTGAAATAATCACAATGCTACTGCCGTTGTCACTAGTCAAAAAAGTAAAAATGCAATTCACAAAAATTTTATCAAACCAGCGAGCTTGGATTCGAAGCTTACAATTAAACAGCTGCAACAAGGTTAGCAAGAATAAAACAAAATTATCTAGTGTACTAAAACATTGGGCAGACTAGACTAAAACTA
Source organism: Trissonchulus sp. WLG1_4 (assembly GCA_030248245.1). Taxonomy (NCBI): domain Eukaryota; kingdom Metazoa; phylum Nematoda; class Enoplea; order Enoplida; family Ironidae; genus Trissonchulus; species Trissonchulus sp. WLG1_4. The sequence continues at coordinate 34,771 of JASANF010008583.1, forward strand.
AAGAATTACAGAAATATTTCGAGTTCCATTGATAATGGGGGCATATTTTTCCACAACAGATTCGGCATAGTCTTCAGTGCCGTCAGAGAACAACACAATCATTCGATGGCCACCTTGCGAACACACAGTACACGCTTCTTCCCCCAATACCCCCGTCGTGTTGTCTAGTTTCACAAATTCGTTGAAGGCAAACTCCAGAGCTTTGGCCAAACGCGACTCGTGAGACTCGATTACAGATGAAAGATTCCGTTGGAGTAGCTAAAAATGCTATTATGTTGATACTTGTGATGCTGTGTAGTACTTTGTAGAATGGAGCGGTGTAGTACAGTACTGTGCAAACAAGTTCCCTGTCTGCTCGTCGTCGTACGACCAGCATCATTCAACGCAAACATTGCCTAAGGTTTTTAAAATGACAAACAAAAAGCTTTTTTAAAGTGGTCCAGAATCCATTTTTAACCTAATAAAGTAAAAATACATTTTTTGTTCGTTAATTCCCGGCCAACTTTCGTTAACCTCCTCCCTTGAAACAAGCATGTTCACAACGGGAACTTTTTCAGGAACGGTAGCATACTATAAGGTAAGGAGTAACCACAATCTGTTTTGTGTTGCAGCGTAGTCTAAGAGGCGACGGCAGGTTAAAGCAATATCGTGCGTAGAAGTTGCCTGTTGGTCGGCGTACGACGAGCTAGTTTCCTCGCAAAAAGTAAATAAGGTTTGCCGGTTAGTAGTGCATTAGTTACAATTAGTACAGTTAAACCCTAGTTATAACCCTTAAAGCAGACAACGTAAAAATTTTCTATCCTAACTTTCAAGTTTGAGGTTGCAGCATAATTTATTAACATAATAACAAAAATCGCCAGTAGGCCACAACGGGTTGCCGACCGGTAAGGGACCCTCTATTCTAGGCAGAGGACCCTCTATTCTAAGCAGAGGACCTTCCATTCTAGTCAGAGGGCCCTCCATTATAGGCAAAAGATCGTCTATTTTCGGTAAAAAACCTGATATTTATGTTCAGGGACCCAAATTACCCAGAGAAACCCCAAAATTTCAATTTAGAAAATGTGAACCCTTAGAAGGGGGGTACCCTGAGTGGGTCCTAGGGGGTCCAGGAAGGTCCTAGGCAAAAACGAACCTTGGATTCGTGTTCAGGGGCTCAAATTACCCTTAAAAACATAAAAATCTCAATTTCAAAAATTTGACCCCTGAGGGCCATCTAGGGAGGAGGGGTACCCTGAGGGGGCCGTATGGGGGTCCAGGGAGGTTCTGGCAAAAATAAACCTTTGATTCCTGTTCAGGGGCTCAAATTACCCCTAAAAACACCAAAATCTCAATTTTGAAAATTTGACCCCTTACGACCCCCTAGGAGGGGGGTACCCTGACGGGGATCATAGGGGTACCCAGGAAGCTCCTAGACGAAAATTGACTCCAGATTCGTGTTCAGGGGCCCAAATTACCCCTAAAAACACCAAAATCTCAAATTCTAAAATTTGACCCCCGAGGACCCCCTAGGGGGGGTAGCCTAAGGGGGTCATAGGAGGGTCCAGGGGGGTCCTGGGTAACAAATAACCCCAGATTCGTGTTCAGGGGCCAAAACTACCCCTAGAGACAGTTTTTTGTCCAAAATCCTTGAAAATTTTTTTTTAAGTTCACAAGGGTCCCCCCTTGTGTTCCATCGTTTTCGGGGGTCACGTGACCCGGCCCCCCGTGGGGTCAGGGGGTCACCAAGGTGGGGGGCACAACTACTCATAGGGGGGGTCCCCCCACCAAAGTTTGGGAACAATCTCCCCAGTAACTTCAGAGAAAAACGAGTAACAAACTTTTGCTAACAGGAAAAAAAACATCATCAAAAACAACAGGAATATGAATACAATGGGTTGCACCCCTGCTTCGCTGGGGGTCGGCAACCCAATAATAGCATAAATAAAAAATAGTTAACTCTGGACTCAGCAAAAACTTTATTCTAGAAATTTGTCACACTAACCATTTTATTTCTAGACGTAGCTTGAATAAATCCAGGTGCGCAAGAGATCACATGGCCAACGTCTGCACTGTACTAAAAGTCAACGACCAATTAATCAAAATTATAAAAGCAGGTTCAAATTTAATCACAAATTCAACCAAAAATATTATTAGAAACAGTAATGTCGAATGCTCACAGTACTTTTAGAAATAAATTATCGACCAAAGTCAGCTAATCGGAGCGCCACCTTAAACAAGTTTACTGTCAATTCACGCGCAAATTGTCTGCGTAAAGCAAGGAACTGCTCAAAAGATAATAACTAATAATAATAATTCTCAAGTCATAATTTGTGAAAAAATAATAAAAAGTTTGCAAATACTCATTGGGCTTTTTCGGCAACATTTTTCAAAAAATAATTGAGAACTTTTGGGATATGAACTTTTGGGAAAAAAATTTCCATTTCTCAAAACTTTTTCAATTTCGCTGAATTCCGCTGAATGTTTCCAGAATATCCCTAACGGCATTTGCAAACTTTTTCTGATGTTTTTGCGGGATTTGATGGTTATGAGTAAATATCGAGCTTTGAAATGGATTTAACGTTAGACTGCCTTTATGCATTCCACCCTATGAGTTGCAGGTAGTCTTTCGGAAACAAAACTTTTGGTATAAAACCGCCCGCTAAATAATCGAAAAAGTTTCAACAATTAATATTTGTTTTTTCTAAAAAGCTTTTAAATTGAAAAAAATTGTTATTTATAAGTCTTTGAGGTCAAAGGGAGTCCATTGGCATCAAAATTATAAAAATCGGTCCAGTAAATTCCGAATCCCAGACTGAAGGAGAATGAAAAAAACTCAAATTTAGTGGTATTTGCAGCAGCAGCTGTTCAGTGATACTAGTTTTTATTGTGAAGCTTGTCTCAAACTGTGAAGTACCCACTGTTATAACGATAAATTGTAATAAGAAAAATAAATGTGAAAACACACAGCACATTTCACATTTTACGTAATTTACATTACTAAAGTGATTACAAGACACGAAGTCTAACAAAAAAAATTCAGTTTTATTCTCTGATTACTAAAACACGGTCGAATATTGTCTCACTGCTTTTTCAAAACGATACTGCTTATGATTGAACGCACGAAAGCTTCTGGAAAATAATAAAAGCATCTGTTCTAATCTAATCTCACGAGACTCAATTCAAATGGTTAATACCACTAAAACGTAGAAAATCTCACGGACTAGCAAAACAAGCAGGCCCCAAAAGGGGGCAAGGTTCCTTCGCCGAGTTAAAATTCTGCTTATTTTACCCAAAAGATCTCAGCTTCTCCTTTAGGTACTTTTGTTTTTTCCATCTTCCATGTATAGAAACAGAAAGCAGTAATATATACCTGTGTAACTTTACTTGATTTAGTTATAGTGCTTGATAGGTGTTGAATTCAACAAATTTGTCGAAAACACATGCCATGTTGCCAAAAATATCTTATTGCATATTTTGACAAAGAAATGTTTTGTCAAAACGATTTTTGCAAACAAAAGTTGCGTAATTTTTTTGCAAAAAAACAACACCTGGGGCCTGGGGGTCGAACCCGTGATGTAACCTGTAACAGACTTTGTTACTAGCGTTTTTGACCACTCGACCACTCCGCTTCGATGCGTAACGATGTTTGGTTATCAATATGTAGAAAGAAAGGACGAAAACAAACGTCAGTCTAGACAATCACGTGATTAGCATGTGGATCTAGTCTGAAAATTTACCAAACGATAAAATTTTAAATCACAAAATTCTAGCAAAATGACAGCTTAATATATGTGCAAAAGTGTTGATGACTATTATTTCATTAAAAATTGTATAAAAAACGACTTGTCTTTAAAAAAAGAGTTGTCGGATCCCATACTGACTTTACACGTTAATCATATGCGCTGAGCAACATGTGACTGCTACTTTTACACTACGCAGAGTTGATTTCAAAACAATAGTTCCTTCTCTAGAAGGAACAAAAATCTTGTTAATAACCTATGCCATAGCACTATTACAGCTGTATTCCTTTTACTAAAATATGATTAAAACTTTTTGATACAGAAAATAATTTTCAAACATTTAGAGTAGAGAGAGTATTGTACAAATAAAGTCAACATTAACTGTTTATTTTCAACATAGCACGTTTTTACAAAAAGTTTGGCGGTGAATATTTATGCCGTCTGCGAAAAGTAACGAGGTGAGTATATTATTTTAATCTTCTATCTAGTCTAACACAGTATAATTTTCACAACTTCGAGAAAAAATAAGATAACGAACAGCAGCTGAGTGACTAAAGTCTGAGAGTGTAGAGGTAGACATCTGTCTTGTTATAGATAAAATTATTATGCAGTATCAGAACAAAGTGATGGATTTATCAAATGCTGATGTGCCCAATCTGAACGGCTCTCTGCACTGGTCTACAAGTATCTCTGGCTAACACTGATATCTCAATTGGTTTACTCTATCGAGGGCACGCTACAGCTGATCGGCAATGCACTGATATTACTAGCCATTCGATTCAATGCCAATCTGCGTAACAAAGACTTCTGTCTGCCAGGCGTTTTGGCAATAACGGACATACTGGTGGGAACGGGTATAGTTGGAGTGGCCGTGCGTCGCATAGTGCTGATATTGTCTGGCCAATTCGGTCGTGAGGTCAGTCCATGGTCTTGTGCTCTGTTCCTTCCCGTTCTCCCACAAACATTTGGAGCTTGGGCTACGGGAACCTTCATCCTCTTTACATCTATCGACCGCTGCGTCGCCTGCTATAACCCGGTGACCTATAGGAAAATCACCACAAAGCATATTTTGCTCACGTCTGGTGTTATATTAGGAATTATTGTCGTGATTACTTGTGCAATGTATATAAACGCGTTTATTTCACAAAACCACGTTTCAATTCTCTGCTGGCATTCGGATATATTTAGTGGGATTTTAGTCACGACGATGAATTATTGGCTATTCCTTAGCGGAGTTTTAGCCGTGTTATTATATATACTGGCTCTGTTGTTTCTATACTGCAGAAATACAAGTATCACATCGCAGCTGTTTCGACAGAATCGAGAACGTCAAATGAGAGTGACAAAAATGCTCAGTTGGGTAGTGATGTGCACGCTATTGTTTCACACCATACCCTTCAAAATACGGGCAATCGTCATACAACTAGAGCTTACTGTTGCGCCTATTGTGAATGCTATTGTTGTCGCAATAGCTCTACTTAACTATATGAACAATGTCTTTATTTTACGTAATAAAGAACGAGGAAATGCGAAGAGCTATACTGATGCTGATAACGTGTAGAAAAGGACAAATTAACAAAGTAGCAGTACAGATTCCGGCTCCAGTTAATAGTACCACAAACTCAAAGGTGTAGTCAATATGGTGTCAAAGAGCGGCCATACATATAAGTGAGTGGATATGAACTGATTTCAAAAAATCGAACCTTACAGCGATCATTTTTAAGATGTCAAATGAAAACTGTTCTTATATCCTACATGAGGACGAAAACTAGGGCCCAAGTGTAGTGTCCTACACTGTTAACTTTGTTGCAAATTTGCCAACTTGGCCAACTTAAATGGCCAACTTGGCCAACTTAAGTTGGCCAACTCAACTTGGCCAACTTGGCCAACTTAAGTTGGCCAACTCAACTTGGCCAACTTGGCCAACTTAAGTTGGCCAAATCAACTTGGCCAACTTGGCCAACTTAAGTTGGCCAACTCAACTTGGCCAACTTGGCCAACTTAAGTTGGCCAACTCAACTTGGCCAACTTGGCCAACTTAAGTTGGCCAAATCAACCTGGCCAACTTGGCCAACTTAAGTTGGCCAACTCAACTTAGCCAACTTGGCCAACTTAAGTTGGCCAAATCAACTTGGCCAACTTGGCCAACTTAAGTTGGCCAACTCAACTTGGCCAACTTGGCCAACTTAAGTTTTTTCAAATTAAGTTAGTTAGTCAGTTAATGAAAATGAAAATTTAAGATGTAAACTTTGAGATTTGAACTCGACTTTATTTCAAATAGTGAAAGTATCGGATCCGGATGTTCAAGTTGGCCAAGTTGGCCAAGTTGATTTGGCCAACTTAAGTTGGCCAAGTTGGCCAAGTTGAGTTGGCCAACTTAAGTTGGCCAAGTTGGCCAAGTTGAGTAGGCCAACTTAAGTTGGCCAAGTTGGCCAAGTTGATTTGGCCAACTTAAGTTGGCCAAGTTAGCCATTTTTAAGTTGGCCAAGTTGGCCAACTGAAGTTGGCCAAGTTAGCAATTTTTAAGTTGGCCAAGTTGGCCAACTGAAGTTGGCCAAGTTAGCCATTGAAGTTGGCCAAGTTCGCCAAGTCAGCTGGCCAACTTGACCATTTCTAATAGCACAAGACCAGGACGGTGTGCCCCCGAACGTGCCGTCATAATGTCTTTTTAGATCCATTTATTTCTCATCATCCAACTTTTAGGCAGAACAGTTAACAATTCTTCGAAACAAAACTAACTATGTATATACATAAACTGATTAAGTTGGCCAAATTTGGCCATGTAGGACACTACACTTGGGCCAAAACTAGAACTTGTCACCGACTAGCTATAAAAGCAAATAAGTTTTTGCGTTAGTATTTTTCGAAAATGTCAGGCAACTGCAGCGATAATAATGAAAAAATTAAAACAACTGCTCCCATGAAATAAGCCATATAACTCCAATTTTTGGCATTAACTGAAACCTCTTTTCTGCTCTATCTATCTGCCAAAAATAGAGCTTTTTACACGGGACAATGGACATAACATAAACGCACAGTTTTTAAAAAACCAACCCCAATTATTCAGATTATGAGAGTAAACAATAAAAATTACCAAATATTGAAAGTCATACTTCCTTCAACATCGTCCTATGAACACTAAATTAACGGCATGCAACTCAGAAAATCAGTGCTTTCGAATTTACACCATACTTGAACTATGGCTCCTGGAATTTTTTCTGTGATTTTTTATTAATTATTTGAAAATACTTAATTGTTAAACCTTAAATAAGCTCACACTGTAGATCTAGCAGAACAAGTCGAAACTCGACTCAGTAGTCTTGAAAACCAACTACATTGACTAAATAGTTATTTGGCTGTATGTAGATACACTACGTTATGTATATTATATAGTTTGCGTCGAAACGCAACTTATATAAGACGTAGCATAAGTAAATCATAAACAAGTCAAAAACTATACCCAAACACCGTTGATGTAATCGTTGGCAGTGAGTGTAGATAGAATTAACAGAACGGCTGATTTCATCATTCTCAGAGTTTGACCGTGAACACTTCCGCTGCTGGAATTCAGAAAACAATAACAAAAAATATTAGCTGCCAAAGAATTACATATAGTTTATACAGGCAGCATCATAAGCATACTATCACTATCGGTGACTGCATTAAATTGGTTTAGCTGAGGATTAGCTCAAGCCGATTTATTTCAGGTTAATCTATTATTGAATAGGTTCAAGTGCGCTGTACTAAATAATCATTGCGAAGTTGGTGCTCAGAACTCAAATGAAAAACTTGCGTTAGCTGGGATGTACCTGAATTCAATTAACTTAAATTTAGCTCAGGATCAAACTTAACCTAAACCGTTGATGCACACCACCGTTATGTATATAATGTTACCCATTATACAAAACATTTTTAATTCATTAAAAAAGTTTTAACCGCAAATTGACAACTAACGCTATGCGTTAAACAAGTGAAAGTCATAGGATTACTGATAGTTTAGTAGGTAACGATACGATAATTCATGCTGTGAACATCTTGGTATACTTACTAATCGAGCAAAAATAAAACATCTCGTCGGCAAGCTAAAGCAGCGTTGTACCTAAAATAAGACACAATTCTTATTTTGTGCGACATTAGGTAGAGTTCTAGATTTATACCTACATCTATAAAAAACAGAAAGCGCACATATCTCCACGATCATTTCGTGTTCAAATTTAGTTATGTCAGAAATACGTCAACGGTTATGTAAAAGGCGAACTAAGATGAACTAATCGTGTTTATATTTAGATCTGTGAAAACCATCGAAATCATAGGCACACATTAAAAGGGGAATGGGAAAAAAGCGTGCATGATCAAAGCTTCAAGACTATGTTAAATTTGAAGTAGACTATATCAACAAAAAGAGCATTCAGGGCTACAGAGAAATACATGGGAGTGGTTTGGTTCCTTCACCTTCCCAAAAGACACTTGTTCATCAACTAAAGTCGCCAAACTTTTTACCAGTAGTACATACACTCAGTAACCCGTTCTCTTGCCGACGATTGCACTTTCAACTACACAAGGTAGGATCCAAAAAAGTTGGCAAGAACGGCCTCTAAAATTTCCACCTAGTTACATGTATGCTTCCAGCAAATTTTATTTAAACCAATGTAAAACAACAACAAAAAAGGCAAGTGGCTTCAACAGGTTGCCGACCTAGGCTGAGGATCTATTCTAAGCAAAGGACCCTCTGTTCTATACCAGCAAAATCTATATCTCGGCAGAGCACCCTCGTTTCTCGTCAGAGGATACTACAGTACCGATCAGAATTAACTACCAATGATGCTGCAGTCAGCATCACTGATCGAGAAAGAGCGTCACTAACTGCAGTCACTGCATTGACCATTGACCTCGCAGGTAAGGTTCAATAAATTTGGATATGTTTACTGAAGTTCAATAAAGTGACTCCGGAATCACGCTCACATTAGTTACCGGCCAGACAACTAAACCACAAAGTACTGTAGGCGACGTAGCGGGTACACAACGGTTCCAACCAAAATGGATCTTGTATTTGCGTTCAAAAGCTCAAATTACCATTAAAAACATCAAAATAAACATAAAAATATCAATTTTGAAACATCGACCCCTATTGAACTTCAGAGGCGCCATGGGGGTATTAATGACGGTCTTAAACAATAATGTAACACGGATTTGTACTCAAGCTTTTTGAAATGCCCCTTTTCATTACCTCCCCTAATAGTACTGGTACTGACTGGTATACTCCCCTAAGAAGTGCTACTCTACAGGGCCTAGGGGGCAGCATGGGGTGACGAAAATGGACTTCTTATTCGTGTTTAGGGGCTCAAACAACCCCTAGGTCCATCAAAATCCAAATTACGAAAATTTCACACGTGTGTACTCCTTAGGCCCGGTTCATACTTGTCCTTAAGGACACAGGGACAGGGACAAGGACAATTTTCGGTCATCTACTGTGAACAATTGACGAAAGCGTTTCGGCTAATTTTTTGCATACGATCTGCGAGAGACCCCAGCAGTAATCATGCGAAAAGTTGGCTTATTTGTCCAGGCAGTTTTCTTGGAATCGCTTAAGTACAAAACGATAGGAACAAGGATAAGGACGAGTATGAACCGGGCTTTAGCGATGCAAGGGTCCAGCTATGGGGAGTCCTAGGCAAACATATAAAGAATCTGATTGGTTTTCAGGGAATGAAATTACCTTGACACGAGTTTTTACAAAAAAATAGAAAATAATATATATTCCAAAAGTATCCAAGGATCCCTCTTGGAAACACTCCTACGAGGTACTCTTGGCCGAGGGTCCTGGTGCTCAGAAACATACATATATTTCACATTCGGAATTGAGGACCAAAACTACTTCTAGAAAAACGTTCTAGACAAATCCACGACCAATGAGCGGACCTAAGTGTTTCAATTTTTCGGGAGTAACGTGACCCAGCTCCCTGTCGACTCAGAGGGTCACCAGGTGGGAAGTGCCAGTACTCGTGGTGGGATCCCCATCAAAGTTTGAGATTAATTCCACCCGTAACCCTTGATAAAAATTAATTGCAAGGTTTTGCTAGTGAGAATGAAGAACAGGAAAAAAATGCAATGGGTTACTTGTATTTCCTGCTTCGCGGATGTCGGAAACCCAAAAACTTACCATGGTCGAGATCCAGCATCAAAGAGATCAATAGCAGCGCTTTTGTCGTGTAACCATGCCTTTGCTACAATACAAAATGGATAGGTACATTTAATTTTTTGTATATAAGTTACATGAGAGTACATAATACAGCCTCCCTTTAATAGAAGAGCAGTGAGACACTCCTCAAGCTGTCTAGTGTCTACTATTGTAAAGTATGTCTAACAATAGTAAATAGAGTGCTTCAACTAGTCAAAAATACGGCTGTGTAAAGTTTAGCAAAACGAATGGTCAACCTATTCACATTAGACAAGCAAACTGCATGGCCTAGTGAAGAGAGATTTTCGACGAATTTTACCAACGGTCGGTTGTGTTTGTTTTGGCTTTCCGGCCGCGCTCGTTTGTTTTCAGTGTATCCCAAATTATTTGTATCTGCCCCATTTCATGTTTTCTGTATAATTAATTGATTTCTACGCCAAATTATATACTGTATTTTCTTGTGTTTTTTGTTGGGGTTTAGGCTAAGGCATTGGTTTTTCAGGGTAGCTACTAGTGGCAGTTAGCTCGTTAGGTAAACTGCGGCCTAACGGTTCGACCCGAATATGCGGCCCACTTCTTTCTCCCTACAGCTTATAGATCTCACTAAGAGCGTACACCCTGCAAAGTAAAGCGCGAATATGTCAAAAAAATTGGAAGTAGATCGTCGACCACTCGTCATTCGTCCCCTGTTTAATTCATTCCGTTAAACAGTGCTGTTTCGGTGAGCGCCAACAAAGACCTGTGATGTTTACGCTGCAGCTGCAATCAAAATGACAAAATAATTACCAGGAAATAGTCGAGTTAGCCCACTGCGCAATCCTATATACTGTCGTTCAATTTCTCGATCTGCTTCGTGGTTTTTTCGAAACACATCGTTCAAGTTGCGCGTCCACTCAATGTCAAGCAACGTTCTGCCGCTCGTGTAACAATGGCTTAACTCTGAAAATTAGCATTAAATTGGTCGAAGTCAAATCATACTCGCACACGCAATTTTATCGGCAACTTACGAAAAATTTCTAATTTGCAGAAAAGATTACTAAAAAGTGCGGACAAATTAGAAACCAAGATATGGAAATAGTAGGGAAACATATACATTGATCAATAATGTGCAAAAAAATTTCATTTGGTCGATGACCGACCTACATCATTTTTTTGCACAAGAGGAATTTTACCAATAAACAATTTTTCTGATAGTAGGCTACTGTTTCAGTATATAACTAAACGTATCCTACATACTATCTACCTGCATTAACATGCTAAGTTGCAGTAATTTTAGCAGTCTAGGATTAAACATTCAGACTTAAGCACTGAAACGACATAATGGGAGTACATAGTATGTGCTCCCAGTACCTACCGCCATAGACCATTGTTACGTCAACCGGTAAATGTACTCCGGAAATGCGCAGCCGTTCTGCAAGAGACAGATTTGTTGGGAGTTCCTTCAAATCCACAAACCTCTCACAATTCTAAAAATTGACAAAAATTATTCATTCTGAAAACTCAAACTCAAAGTAGCAGGTTGAGTTCAAAGAAAAGCATAATACAAATACAAAATACTTTTTCTTTAAAACATTAACTATTTTTTAACATGTACTCCCACCTCATCTTCTATGAACTACACAGAATATC
>JASANF010008584.1:0-11841 GCA_030248245.1 Trissonchulus sp. WLG1_4
GTTAAACTGAATTAGCGCATTTGTTTCATAAAATGACCAATTTTTTGCTGTTGAATTCATATATGCACTGAAATGAAGCTGCTTTCTGAAAAATAGAAGCGGAAATACAAGTCTATTTTATCTTTCTTGCGATTTACGGCTATAGTTGTTTTTCTGCTTTTTGTTATTTAAAACACGACTGATATCTATAAGGTATTTGTTTTAAACTGTTGGTCAAGAAGTTTTTTGATAAATAGAAATTAAGTTTGAAATTTTTAAACTTTAAAATTTTACTTTTTTTATAGCGGCGGCGATTTTTTATGTTTATGTTTCGTCACAAGGTACAAAAAAAGGCTAAATTGTTATTTGAAAATAAATTATAACAAAACGGCTGCAGCAGTTATTTTTTGTCACTAAATTTTTTATTTAAATGTATTTAGCGCGTCGATTAGTGTCGGAAAATTCCCGATATTGTGTATGTCTGTGCTCATGTGCTACCTAATATTGTGTCTGTGTGCGTATACGTGTTTGGCAGCTGTATATGCGTCATCTATACGGGCAGCTCATTTGCACATTGCTGCCGTATTTATGGCTATATTATCCGTTAGGGGGTGTTCATTGTAACAGTGGTGATAGTTCGTTGTGGTTGTAATTTTTGTCTTCCCTGTGTGAGTTTAACGATTTGAGTATGCATTATTGGTGATACTTTGGCTACGCATGGGACCGCACTCTTCCCATAGGGAAGGGAAAGTCCCCTTAATTGTAGCAACGGGAAATACTGTGGGCCCAACCCTTTTATATACAGCAATACGTAGTATGTTGTTCGTTCAGTTACGTATTGCTAAGTAGTGGAAAAATAGTCGAACAGTAGTCGACTAAAAGGCGAAAAATAGAAGAAAAACAGCCGAAAAAAAGGCGAAAAATAGTCTAAAAGTAGTCGAAAAGTAGTCAAAAGGCAGTTTAAAAGCAGTCTTAAATTAGTCGAAAAACATTCAAAGTAGTCGAAAAACAGTTGAAAATTAGGCGAAAAACAGTCAAAACTTACTGTAATCTCGCATATTAAGTTTAAAGTTATTTTAAATTAGATTAAGGTTGTAAATACATAGTATATATTTAAAAACGTATTGCATGCACAGAAAAAATATATGATATTATAATAATTATTTACATTTTTCATACATAGCTACCAGCTATACGTATATATAAATTTTGGAAGAATTATAATATAATTCTAATATATATTATACTGGGGCGGGGCAGTGCGTCGCAATAAGTTTTATCTTAATGTTGGGGGGGGGGGGTAAAATCTCTATAGCGGACTTATTTCCTCCCTCCCTCTGAGTATATATGCCACTGGTCCGATTTATGGAGGAGTTTAAAGCAAATTCCAAAAAATTGCTCATTTCAGTTTGTGGACCAGTTAAGGCCATCCGAGGCAAATTCTAAGCTTTGGCAGTCAGCACATTGACTCTCAGCAGTTCAGAGTGGGTTTCTCCAGATAAATCAAACTGGAGAAGAGCTTATCTGCTTGAAATTCTAAATATTGGGTCTGGCAGTGCTTACCTCTCCCCCCCCCCCACCTTGGACGCCCGACCCACAAATCTGTGGTCCTTTAAGCACTATATAGTATATATATATATATATATATATATATATATATATATATATATATATATATATATATATATATATATATATATATATATATATATATATATATATATATATATATATATGTGAGTATATATAAATTAGATAAGTATCTGAAAAAATGAGGCTAAGCTAAATCATAAAAATGAGCCTAAATATAAAATATATACATCGCATAAAAAGGTAGATATGCATTTATGCAAATAAATACAAAAAAAGTATATGCAATATACATACGTAAATAAATACAAAACATTATGGCTCGGTAACAATGCACTGAATAAAACTGAATTGAAAAAAATATTGGGCAACTGGAAGTGGATCAAAAAAGTAAAAAATAGGCTTCTAAAAAAGGCCATTTTTCGCCTATTTTCCATTGGATCAACAATAGTCGAAAAATAGACGTAATTTAGACGCCTATTTTTCGACTTTTTTTCGCCTATTTTCGTTACGATTAAAAATAGTCGAAAAATAGACGTTATTTAGACGCCTTTTTTTCGACTATTTTCCGCCTATTTTCGTTACGATTGTGAATTGGCCAAAAATAGACGTTATTTAGACGCCTATATTTCGACTAATTTCTGTCTTTTTTCGTTACGATTGAAAATAGGCGAAAAATAGGCGTCTAAATAACGACTGAAGTTCGACTGTTTTTCACTGGATTAAAATAGGCGAAAATTAGACGTTATTTAGGCGCCTAAATTTCGACTGAATTTCGTCTAATTTTCGCTTATTTCAAAACTAGTCGAAAAGTAGACGCCTTATTTTCGTCTAATTTTCGCCTTTTTAAAAATAGTCGAAAATTAGACGCCTTATTTTCGTCTAATTTTCGCGTTTTTAAAAATAGTCGAAAATTAGACGCCTTATTTTCGACTAAAAAGTAGTCGAAATTCAGTATTTTGGTTTTCCTGTGGAAAAGCCAAATTGATCCACTTTTAACATGTGCCATGCGAATTATCTTAACAGTTGTGCATTAAAACTTCACATAAATGTAAAAGAAAAGTAGCGCTTTCCAACGATATAAATAAATTGCGGTAAAATTAATTATTCACTGAATACTAGCCTGTTAAAAAACCTGCACATTCGTTACTACCCCTTAAGGGGGCGCTCCGGGAATCGGGGGTTACATCGAAAATTGGCAAAAAAGTTGGCAAATGTCAAACTTTACTATAAATATATGTAGTATGGCACAAAAGAACACTGGAAGCAAAATTTCAAATAACGTGATCATGTCACGTGACTCCCAGAGCACCAAACGGGAATGAATTTTCGGCAAACGATCACTCTGCTTAGACTTTGCGTATAGTCACACTTTATATACCAAAATGTAGCTTATGTGCTTCTCTAGTTGAACATTATTTTGGTTTTTAACATTTATGTCGGATTTGGATAAAAAAGGTCATTATGTGTTTTCGAAGTCGAACTCTGAGCAATAAAATTCACATAAAAAACTTTCTAAGCTTTATTTTAAAAAACTAAAAAACTGTTCAACTGCGCAGAGCCTAAGACTATAATTGTGCGAAATTTTGTAGAAAAATATCTTGCCTGCATTTTATAATCGAATGCCGAAAAATTGGTTTTGTATTCACACAGCCTATATTTGAGTCTGCTGCTTCTGAAAATGGTTTCTTGTGCGATTTTTTTGCACAGAACGCAATAAAATTGTTTTAAATTTTCATTACGACTAATAAAATTTACGTATCGTCTGTTTGGAAAACCTCAAAAAGCGTTGATGCACTGGCTTACTTGCTGAATTTGTGTAAAAGTCGAATAAAATCAGTAAATTGTCCAATTTTTTCCAAATTTTTTGCTATGGAGATATGCACGTCAAAATATCAGAAATAGTATTTTGGGCAACTTTTCTTCAAGAATGATAAGTCATTTTGGCTGTTTTTAAAAAATACGGCCCAAATCCTTGATTCCCGGAGCGCCCCTTTAAGGTGGCGCTCAGGGAAAACGACGTTGGCGTTTAAATTTTTTTAGCGACATTTTTGACCATAATTTCTTGAAGGAAAGTTGTTCAAAATGAAATTAGCTTTCATTTGATGTGCATATTGTGATAAAATTTTTTTATAATTTTTTGGACAATTTTGTAGCCGTAGCAAAAAAATTTTTGTTTCCATATAAAATGATTACTCATATCATTGAAATAAGCAGTTTCTTAGCTTTAAATTGATGTATTAAACTTAAGAATACTTTGAAGTTTTGCTGAGTTATTTAGCCGTGAAAATAGCAAATCCAAAATGAAAATTCTACAAAGCTGATAAATCTTCGAAAATGTCAAAACTTTGATTTAATTTCTTAAAAAAGTGAGTATGGCTTTTTGTGACTTTTTCAACGGAAATATGCAGTCCTAGGAAGGGTCTTGTTTTTGAAAAAGTGAAACTTGTGGGCAAACCTTACATTTTTGCGTAACGAAATCGACTACTTTTTTTGGACCTGGGTCCCAGCTGCCGTTTGCGATTGAGTTGAAAATTTGCACAATGAAAGAAAGAATATAAATGCAGACGTGAAAGTTTTTCGATTTTCAAGTTTTGGCCCGCAGCACTTTTTGTAGTCGCTCAAACACAACTGATTTTTGAAAAATCGATTTTTTGCAAAAGCAAAAACAAAAATGAAAAATCGAAGATCAATCACGTCTAGATTTTTGAGAGATCTTTCTATTGATACCAAGATCATCAAAATCGGTTAAAGTTTCGCTGAGATACGTCAAAAACAAAATTAGTGTGAATAGGAAATTCGACATGGTCATAAAGTTTGACACATTCACATTAAAGTGCTGAACTGTATTGTAAATAGGTTTTTTGACGTCTCTTTGATATACAATTAAAGTGGTATTGCTATTTATTGCATGAGCTGAGCGCCTAACATGAGTTGTGTTGCTGAGCGCTACCTAAAGGTGGCGCTCCGAATAACTGACTTTGGGCAGTAAAAGTTTTCAGTCATGTTTTCAGGTCTTTGTTCTTGAAGAAAGGTTGTTCAGCAGTGAATTAGCTTTCGTTTGATTTACATAACATGTAGTTTTGTTGAAATTAATGTTTTGACCTGAATTTTGATATGGCAAAATCTTCAAATCGATTTTCCGAAAATTTGTATATGGCTTTTGTTACTTTTGATAACGGTTTTCCGCAGATAATGGGTGACAGCAACTTTTTAAAAAGTCGTTTGTGTAGGCAAACATTTGTAAAAAAAATTTCAAATTATGTTGAGCGATATTGACAAAAATGCACTATTTTTCAAGCTAATTTTTCGTTAGCTACTTTTTGGCTTCTCCAACTTTTCTCAATGGTTATTTGCATTAAAAAATACGCTCTATTTCTTGACACTGTCGTTTGTGTGGGCAAACCTCGGATTTTTTGATCGGCAATAGCCTTTTTTGAATCGTGATAGCTCTCCTCCACGTCGTTTTTTCATTGTGAAATTTGACTTATAGCTAGAAAATAAATAGATTCAGGTGTACCTTCTTCGAAAATGTTGATTTCTGTTTTTAGTAAAAATCTGCAGCGATTTCAAGTTGACCAATTTAGAAAAACTAGTGTATTTTGAGCCAAAACAATTGGATTAAAATTATAAGACAAGATACACCTCGGCAACATAATTACCTACAGTTTAAGCTATAGATCATGAAATTTGAACAAAGTTTCGCTCAGTTATGCCGTTTGAGAAATTATGCGCATTAAGGTGGTAGTTACGTTTTCGACAGTTTTTATAACGTGCCATAACTTTTGATTGACTCAATGAATTTATTAGCTGTCTTTTTCACGTGAAAGAACTTGACTGAAACTACACTTATGCACTTTATCTAGCTTAAATCTGTAACA
The DNA here is from genome assembly GCA_030248245.1 of Trissonchulus sp. WLG1_4. Classification (NCBI taxonomy): domain Eukaryota; kingdom Metazoa; phylum Nematoda; class Enoplea; order Enoplida; family Ironidae; genus Trissonchulus; species Trissonchulus sp. WLG1_4. Next base: position 5,451 of record JASANF010008584.1, read on the forward strand.
AGCTAGTCAGACACTGTCAAAATAGTCAAATTTCGTGAATTTTTGCATTTTTCTTGTTTTGCTTGTAAAATTGACATTGTAACTCCAACTAATTTATTTTTTTACACCATCATAGCCAATAACAGGGTGATTTTTATTGCTAAGTTTGGTGCATTTATATAATGCAGAAAAGAAGTTACGGACCTTTAATTTTGAATTTTTTCGAATTTTGAAAAATCTACTAATGTTTGAATCTAATTTTTTCACGAAATAGGCTAAATTAATACAAATTAAAAAATTGACACATCAGAAATTGTCTAAAAAACATGTAAAATAGCGCATGAAAATATTGCAACATCGAGACTTGAGAGTTAATCCACGCAAGTACATTTTTACAGATTTCTGTGAATGAAATTGATGTAACGCAAAATTTAAGTAAACAAAACTTTTGAACTTTTAGTATAAAGTAAACACATATGTGTGCCAATTTATCCCAAATTTTGAAAAAAATCCTTCTAGTAAGTGTCAAGTTTTGCGGACTTTTGTGTAATGTACTTTAGTTCAAAAAGAAATGTTACATAAATGTGACGTAATCTCAAAAAGTGAAAAGCGGAAGGATAAGTTTTGGCATCTAAATTGAAGGTTTTTGACATGCCCGTGTGTCATTTTTTTCGTTTTTCAATAAACGACCGTTTTGACTAGCTACTACTTTGGCTTAACTAAACATAAAATTTACGAAAAATTGTCGTAACTGGCTGAAAAATATTTTCTGTGAAAATTGAAACTGATTGTTTCAAGCTATTTTAGCAAGCATTTATCTCATAATAAATTACAGTTTCCTAAATTAATATGCGTACTATAAATTATTGATTGAAAATTAATCGTAAGTTGTCAAGTGTTACTCCTGCAAAACTGTCGAAAACGTTACTACCACCTTAAGGGGGTAGTGTCGCGAAAGCAGTCGATTTTACGTAACTGTAAAACATTTTTTGAAAAAGATAAGACATCGTTCTTTATATATTTTGAAAATATATGTTGAGGCAAGTATTTTCGCCAAGTTTCATCAAAATTGATGCAGTATATTGTTTGCAGTGAGGTCGCAAAGTCGGAAAAAATGACGTTTTAAAAACCTATTCACATTAGATTTTTTCGTCACAATTATCAACTTATTTGTTTAGTTTGTTTACATAGACTAAAAGGACACATGTTGTAGTTTATGCACACAAAATTTAGTGCAAATTGCTTGAGTGGTTGCGGAGTAATACCTGTTTGAACTGTGAAACTGTGCGTAAACAGTGAAGTACTCACAGCAATAATGATAAATTGTGAAAAATTTAGACGCTTATTTTAAAATCAAAAGAAAAACGAACCTTCATTTTTCTTTTTTCTTATTTGTGGCAAAAAACTGTGCGTCGACACGTTGTGTGTGCTTCACAAGCTGGCCAATCTGATATCTTGCTGAATTTTTTGAATTTTCATGTCCTTATTGTGTGATGTCTGGCTTACAATCGGTGATTGGTTCAAGATATTGGTAGATATTGGTAGTCTACTGTTTGGCACTACTTATTTAACACAGTATAGCATTGGACTAGTTTATCAGTGAACGTACAAGTTCAAAGCAAAAAGATCTTTTTTTGCAACCTATGCGCAAAACTGCTTTCGCGACACTACCCCCTTAAGCGAAAACAGAAATTTTCAATCGGTGATAAAAAATCAGAACAAGGCAGCAAGCACGTGAAACTTACTCAGAAACACAGCTTTGTAACAGGCTTCAATATATTTAAACGAAATTCATTCTAGCTAGAACCTATGTCGACTTATAAGATAATAAAGTTATGGAAGTTATTCGGAGCGCCACCTTAAGGTGGCGCTCAGGGGAACCGACTTTAGCGTTTGATTTTTTTCAGCAACATTTTTGACTATAATATCTTGAAGTAAAGTTGTTCCGAATAAAAATAGCTTTCATTTGATATGCAATGTGCATATTGTGATAAAAAAATTTTAAAATTTTTTGGACAAATTGTAGATGTAGCATAAAATTTTCTGTTTCAATATAAAATGATCACTCATATCACTGAAATATGCGGTTTCTTAGCTTTAAACTGATGTATTAAACACAAGAATACGTTGAAGCTTTGCTGAGTTATTTAGCCGTGAAAATAGCAAATCAAAAATAAAAAACCTAAAAAGCCGGTGGCGCTCCTAAAATGTGGGTTTTGGCCATTATTATTAAATTACGCAAAAATAACCATACATCGTAAGAACAAAAGTTGTTCAGGCTTGAAATTCCTTCAATTTGATGTGCATGTCAGATGAAAAATTTTTTGAAAAAAAGTATTTGACTTGTGTTCATTTGGCAGGCACCATGGCGTAACAAATTAAAATCTCTGTGTATCAATATACGACTAAATTTGGGCTATTTTGTTACGCACCGAATACAATTTGTTACGATCTCTGAGCATTTCTCGAGCACTCAATTTGGGCGATGCCAAATGAACGATTTTTGCATGGCAGCAGGCACCATGCACATACAGACAAAACCGTGAATATATCCTATTGTAACTGAATTTGGGCTATTTTGTTATACAATCTATAAAATTTGTTACTGGACAGGTACTGAGAAACATGTGTGTGAACAATTAAAAAGTTAGGTGTGTGCTTGGCTTTGTTGCGCGCAGGCAGAGGAATCTTCCACGCAGCTGTCCGTCGACGTGCGTCTAGTTCCTGTGAATAAACCAGTATAAATCTTGTTACAGAGGCAAGAAACCAAGTTTTGAATTAGTTTTGATCGTCTAAGCCTCAACTTGACCTACGTTTACTTCTAAAAACCTTGAAAATGCAATTTTTAATTGGTCAAAACTCAGAAAATCCAAATTTGTGGATAAGGATTCTATTATAAAAAATGCTTTTAAGGTGCTCTACTCTGAAAAATAGTTCTACTATCTTCCTCCAACTGCACCTGCTCCATGAACATGGGTGAATAAATTTAAGTGACTTTAAAAAGCGTCCAATTAAAACTGTATTTTTAGTTTTAAAAACGATATTTATTTAACAGGCTTTTTTGGACTTTTTTGTTATGAAAAAATTTTTTTCTTTAAATTAAAAACTACTATTTCGGTGTATTACGTGTTTTTCATTTTACAAAAGCATATTACCCAGTCTTCAAATTTTTTAATTTTTGTAATGAAACATAATGGGCTTTGTCAGTTTCGCATTCCGATTTAGAATTTTATTGATATACATATCTTCTCGGGTGACATCGTACCAATGAACCATTTCTAATTTTTTTGCTTGCAGCACTGCGATATTGGATTGTATATTGCTCTGATTGAACATTAATTTTTTGGACTTGCACGAGCTTGTGCTTTCGGTGTTTTCAAGACGAAATACGTGAATTCAAAATCGTATTTTGCCTTGAACTTCAAGTGCACATGTTGACTCGGATACCATTTTGAAAATTTTTTTATTGGAAATGGGTTATAGACTATTAGTAAGTTGCATTTTAATTAATGTTACATTTTAATAAAAATGTTTACACGTTTTTATTGCACATTTGAAACTGTAAAATACAAAACAATAAACCTGCTTTTCATAACTTCAGTTGCGTAATAACCGTATTATTTTTGCTTCATTTGAAATGTTTATCATTTTTGCTATCTGTTTCAAAATCACATTTTTACAATAAGGAATTCTAAATTTATAAACGGTTTAGCAGCAACATGTACATATGCACATAGACAAAAACATGTTGCGTAGTTTGGACAGTTTTCAAAGCACACAACATTTATGTTTTGCGACTAAAACTGATTGCCTAGCGACAGTAAAAAAGAATATGCGGAGTAACTATTGATTGCTCTGAAATTTTCAAGACTTTTTCCTGCTGCGCCACAGCGCAGCAGGCTTCTTTAGAATGAGCTGTTCGGAATAACAACGTTTAATTTAGAGTGAGTTGTGTGTGCGTTTGTGTGCGCTTTGATCAGTGAGATTGTGCGGGTGTAGGTGAACGTAAGTGTGTTCTAGAATTGCGTCTGTTCACCAGCTCTTCTCATTGTGTGTTTATGGTGACAACGTACGTACGTAAGTCCACACACAAGGGCTCATTTGCATATCTCACGTGAACGAGAGTTTATCTAGACAAAATTAAACTGTATGCAATTGTTATTAAAGTGATACAGGAACACACGCACACACTCACGCACAATGCAGCCACTTTGCGTACACATTATTGACTTCGTGATTGTTTAATAAACATAATACATTTTGCTCAAATCTCAAGAGTCTGAAATTATACAAGCCTCACTTCGAATTTTTAATGCTCACATAGTTTCAAATTGTTAATTTTTTCTCAGTCGAGAAAAACCGTGCGATAAAAGTACAATAGGCACAATTTATCACAGGCACAATTTTACAAGTATGTGGCTTTACTATATAATGCGTCCGCGTCGGTGGCTATTCGGGCCGCATGCTGGGCTGGATAAATATATAATTTTTTTCAAAAACCAACCTTCACTACTATATTCGAACTATAACATATAGTAGAGCAGCTAAATCTGAACCAGTCCTAATGTGCACCAACGGGCTGTTTAAATACCTATAACTTTAATTTTATTGCAAGAAACGTCGTGAAAATTGCACCACACGTTAGAGCAATCTAAGCACTATAACTCACCATTGTTTGAACAAAGTTCATGTAATAAGTTGTGTGCACTGCTTGAATAAAGTTTTTGAACTGCAAAACATATGTTGTCCAAGCGGACAAGAGCGTTGTCCACTTTTTAGAAAATCACGAATAATTCCAAAAATTTTAGGTAAGGTGATACATTTTTTGCACTAATAAAGTCAGAATTTTCCGTAGAATTTGAATATGTAATTTTAATAAATTAAAATGAAGCCAGAAATTATATAAAGCGTTTTTTGCGAGGTACCTGTTTTTAAAAGTTTTGCCTTATTGTGCACCGACCCTGTTCCTAAGGTGCACCAGGTGCAGTATTTTGCACCAAGAAACAATCTATAATTATGCGGTATTACAGCATCGTTTTCAATGAGGTTTTCCCTGTAAATAAACTATTTACGTTCGAAAAACTACTAATAAAAAATTAAATACTATTCGTGAACTTTAGGACACACTTTATTCTCCTCAAAATTGGTGCACTTTCGGACACCACGGCGCAGAGTTAGTTGGTGCAGTTTAGGACTCCTAAATGGACCATACAATGCACAGAAAATTATGAAATTTGCAGTAAAAAGTGTAAATGAAGTGGCCATGTGCATAATTACACTTGAATGAATTGTTTTTAAAAAATTTTTAACAAGAAACTTCAGTTTTTTCAAAATTTTTAGTTTTCAAAGGTTGTCGTAATACAAAGGTTCTTATTTTGCAGACCAATTTTCTCATCTTTTCCTGAACCGTTTTTAAAAATTTTTTGTACCGCTGTATTTCAACCATCGAACGATCAGTTCAGCTATGTAAAAAAGCCGTGTCGCGTCTTTTTAATTGGAACAACCCACTGGTGCAGTCAAGGGCACGCCCGGTTCACTGTTGGCCTTGGCTCGTAATGTGCACCAAATACAAATTTTTTATCTTAGAAGTAGCATAAGTCGGGTAATAGTTAGTTTTTAACAAATACTTAGGCAAGAAACTGCATTTACTATTCATTATTGCTCAACTAAAATTTGAAGTTATTAGCTTGACTGGTTGCACAAAAAAGGTTGCTATAGCTTCGGTAGTTTGACGGTCAAATTTTAGGTAGTTCACATTAGGCTTCTCTCTCGATGCACACACCACTATATATATATATATATATATATATATATATATATATATATATATATATATATATATATATATATATATATATATATATATATATATATATATATATATATATATATATATATATATATATATATATATATATATATATATATATATATATATATATATATATATATATATATATATATATATATATATATATATATATATACCACTCCGCATGTGCCAATACATAACAGTACTGACGTGCAAGACATAAAAAAGTAGCAAAAAACTGAAAAATTGCATAGTTACGTCAATACGTCACATTAACAAAAGTTTTTGGGTAAATATTACAGTCCTTGCTTACAAAAATTTGCTTTTGTTTTTGTTTCAACAAATATTCACGTTTCCATTGGATTGAAAATTTAAGTTTAAAAATTTAAGAAAACCCTACTTTGTCCGATTATACGTTTTTGTTCGTTTTTGCGTGAAACTTTCTAATATCTCGCAAATTGGGCAACGCCGATTGTCCGGCTTCGCCAGCAAAAAGATTTTTCATACAAATGCTTATCTGCTGCGCAGCAGTTTTGGTTCACGGAGTGAAAATATAGGTTTGATATTTCCAGGCCCCTTTTGCATTGGTCTTTGCTTGTT
>JASANF010008587.1:0-33448 GCA_030248245.1 Trissonchulus sp. WLG1_4
GGGACTACCAAGAAAAATCACGTTTACGAAATTACGAAAAAAAACAGCATGTTCTTTTAACATTTCAAGGATCGTGGAAAAATATTTTTTGTCGATCCAAAGGGGGCTCCTTCTGGCTAAGCTCTTGTTACAATAAGGTTATAAACTTTGTGGGTAGCGCGACTGTAAATGCATATCAACTGGACGCCATAAACTCTCACTGGCTGAGTTTAAAGTGACAGCCCTCAAAGCAAACAGCCAATGATATGCATTGGGCCAATTCAGAGTTGGGCCATTTCAGAACTCACCGTGTAATACATATAGCATTACAGTACGTACACAAACACCTTACACGCTTTTCATATAACATTGTGATTCTAGTAAGTCCACCTTCTGGCGGAATAATAATAAATTGCCGTATTTGCCAAGTTTGTATAGCATATTTACAAGATGTCGTTTATATAGTTTTTTAAATTTTTGAACATATCATAATTTTTCCGACTTTTTGCGCTTAGTGTAGCACTGTGCGTCCCTTTCCTGAAAGCAAAAAATTACAACATTTGAAACTGTATTAGGTATGTGAATTTATTTTGCTTCCATGAAGTGTAGGTTATAGCACGATGTAGAGTGCACTCAGTAATTTATACGCACTGTTTATACTGCACTCATTAAGTGAAGCTCCAAGTGCATAAACGAGTGCGCGCAGCGCACGAGTTTATGCACGCGGGCTTCACGTACCAGTGCAAATGATTGCTGAGTGCACGCTACAAAGTACTATAATGTACTTATGTTATAACTGTTTTGAAATAACAGTGCAATAACTAAGATGCACGCCTACAGCAGTGCTATAACTAACGTATACGGCACGCTGTGAATCTAGCAGCGTGCACCTAGTTATTGTCGTTAGTTATTGCACTGTTATTTCAAGACAGGTATGATGTAATTGTATTTGGTACATACTAATTTTATTGCTATGAACAAGCTCTTCTGCTGAGTGATTAGCTGTTACATTGTGAGGTCTAAGTGGCAATATTCCAAAGAAATATTGAACGCGGCCATTTATTGTGGAGAAAATGATTTTTAAATTCTGATTTCTGCACACAGTCACTGCTGAGTAACTCCAAAGTTTTTCAAAAAACAAAAAGGGATGAATTGTAAAGATGTTATTTGCTTTTTGAAGTCAAAAACTTATTGAAGTAAGAACAGTGTTTATAAAAAGAATGTCTCACCGAGATTCGAACTCGGACCAATGAATTAAGAATCCAGAGTGCTGACCAATACACTATGAGACCTCTGTTGCGAAGATGTTAACTTCGACTATTGAAAGTTCTTCTTAACAAAAAAGAAACATACAGTAGTACTAGATGTATTTTTTAACTAAACACTAGGAAAATAATTTAGTTGTTTTATTTTTCATCTGAACAATATTAAAACAATTTACATAGTTGTTTCAACTTCAATTATTATACTACTGTAAGACATTTCATGCTAGTAAATTCTTACGTACCTTTATACGACTGTTTGATTCGTACGCTGATACGTAATGTTTAATCAAACCTATCCGTTTGACCGGTTGGCTCAGTTGGTACTGCTGCGTGTATCTACTGAGCATCTGATGTCGGATCAGAACGTTGGCGGTTCGATTCCGCCCCGGAGCTACACCTTTTGCCAGGGGTTGTTCTGCATACCCATAGTCTGTGAGTTCCACCGAACTGTCAGTTAGTAATGTGTGTGCAGACTGTCAGAGCAGCGAGGTACCTACCCCTTTAGTGTTAATCAACACTAGCAAATCGACCTACCCAGATTAACGTGGGAATCACAGATTCTGAATATAGTATATACGCGGCCCCTGAGGGGGCCGCGTGAAAATGTTTTGAATCAGTTCATGTTATCTGTTTGTTTTTTATATGTCAAGGTAAAAACATTACATATAGTCTCCAATTAGACGTTGGGTTTCCGATTCTGTTTGGACAGTATTACAGTGTAGCACCTACTTCGAAAATTAGATTCAAAATAACCAAAAGCAAAACTGTCAGAATTTTAAATTATTAATTTTCAGCGTCAGTTTTTATTAAATTAATCATTACTTGTAGTTTTCATTACAAATGGTGTCGGAAAGTTGTTGCAACTTTTCAATTCATAATTTACACCTTTGTGTGATAAAAGCCTTTTTTGAAACGCTAACACCAAAATATTTCAAAGGTCGCAAACTTGTAACAGAATTAACTTTTTGAAATTAGATTTATGAAAATAACATGGAAGAGTAAGTATAACAGGTTTAGGAGTAACTCTTAAAGGTCGATTTATGACAGCTGTATGTCCGTTCAACCAGCAAAATTACGAAAACAACAGATTTTGATAATTAACAAAAGTCCATATATGTAACATGTCGGCAATTGAAAAGTCTTGGTTGACAGCTCTTTTGCTAGAGGCAGAGAGAAACCTCAACAGTAATTTAGTACGACCCACGAGTGAACGTTTACAAACAGATTAGCCACTAATATTACAGAGACTGAGCCCATACTGAACTATCTAGGAGATTTTCATGACACTGACAAAGACCTGTAGTAATCAACTAATCAACACCGGAAAAATAAAGAAAATAAAATGAAAAATGAAAAAACTCCGAAAAAATATCGACCTAATTGACAGTTTTTTGAGAGGAAAGAAAAGATGTTATGCTTGAAAGTAGAGTTGAAATAACTTGAAACACTCAGTGGAACTTTGATCATTACATATAAAAATTTTTGTAATATTACTTGTACACAACATTCTTCCTAGAGCCCCGTGGTATGCGATTTAACATTAACACAGTAACCGTGAGCTTGCGATAGTTGAAAGCTAGTATTAAATTAACGGACTTTGTCTTAATTTAATTTAATTTCTTAATTATAGACCGTAAAGTAAATACTACATACTTTTGCAATGAAAAAAAGTTAAGTTCACACATTACTTAATTATACATAGGTATCATTCGACAGCTTAGCGTACACGCACAGAAGGAAAAATGAAAATTGCCTTATAATCCAAGTTTTGAATGCCACAATATGATTGAAATAAATGTCAAAAATATATGAATCAATATAAAAATGGCTGTAAAATGTTACAAGAATCCAAATCGCAAAAGCCAAAAATTTGAAAAAACAAAAACTTTGCAATGGAATCTTTTTACTTTAAAATAAGCAGCATAATAAGCAACTGAAAACCCGTGCACAGTCAGTCATATCGTTGTTTACCACAATTACTGATTTCTGGATTTGTAAGTTTTCGAGCCAGACTAATTTGCAGCTTGTTTGAAAGTTTGATTTGTCTTATAGGTCTTATTTACCCTCTTTCAAATTCTGTTTCGTAATATTTTGTACATTATACTAGACATTTACTAGACATGTCAGTCATACCTGATTACAACTATTGTCTTATGTTTCGAGTAATACAAACGATAAAATACCGCTATAAGATGTGGGTAACTTCATTTTACTTATTGCATAATATCATAACAAGTTGCTCCTAAAAGGAGCAGGGTTCCTCTCCAGGGAGGTTCGTCTAGGCAGGATGTAATTTAGTACCTGTTCTCGTATCCTACAGACAGAACACTAACACTCTAATATGTCGACCGTATCAACTAAACAGATCACCTTGCAATATGTACATTCGCCCTATGTCTTTGAATAGGTCGACATAGTCACGATATGAGCCTAGTTACTGAAATAGAAATTTGCAACCCTACAGTGGAAAAAATTAACTCTCAAGTCTGGCAAATGTAACAAATTTACGCACCAAATGTGTAAAGAATCACTTGATTTTTATTTGTATTTGTTATTACCGTTAATTGGTTGGGAATCACTTTTAGGATCCGGTTTGGAACTGTGCTAACAGTTTACTTACATGGATACTGAACATGTAAACGGTCACAAACAGCACTCGTTCAAAAGCAGCAACCGTTAGTTAATCGTATAAACGGAATACGGATTGCCATGCCAAACCATACTCTGCTCCATATCTACGCAGCAGCGACAGCCTTTTAGGGTCTAACAAAAACGCCACCAAGACACAAAGTAAAACTCAAACCACTACGAACCGACAGGTAAAGTACCCAAAATGCCGTGCCTTTTGGTTAGTACACATACTGATTATGCTATCACAAATACCTGGCCCTGTAGGCTAGCTTTAGCCTTGGCATGTCTTTCAGATATGCACTATCGGACTCCAACTCAACTTGTGCCGCTTGACCGCTACTAACTAATATTTCCAGACTGACATATCAGGCCAGACGATAACTGTTTTGCATATTATTGAGTACTGTCTGCTGACGGTCCAATCAAAAACCAGCACATGTGAAAGGTCCGCCTTTGTCTACAACAATTGGACAACGGTATGCTCTCATTTGCATATCTATTTCAATTGGACATTAATATAAGAACATGTCAATTTCAATTGCAAAATTATCAAAAACAGGGGAGATTATCAGCGAAAAACATAATTCCAAGAAGGAACTCTGGTGCATAAACAAAACTGGTTGGATTTTAGTTATTAGAACGGAGTAAGTTTTTACTAAATCATTGCTAAACTTTTTGGCGTTAATTTGGTTTAGATTTTAGTATACTGCGGGCCCACACCCCCCAGGTGGGAAAATTGACAGCAGCGGATTGGGGGCTAGGATTACACACAAATCATAGCCTACAAACAACGTATCAGACCAACTTTACGTTATGGGAACAAAAACCTATAACAAATGTTCCTTCTCTAGAAGGAACAAAAATAGTAAAGTGCATTAATGCATAATTAAAATTACTACCAGATAACATTGGAAGGTCGATTCATACTTACAGCCGTACTTATATATTTCCTTTCAGCAGGGAAAATCACAAAATAGTCGACAGTATTTACAAAAGTACTCAGGCCAGCAGGCGGTCACATTAAGGCAGCCAAGTATCAGCCTGCAGTTTTGAGTGACAACAGTCAGTAATTTTGAGTGACGCCATTAATTAACATGCCTTATATATACTTACTCAAAGTACTGTATTTTAGGCCATAATTCATAAGAGGATTGTAGCACTAAACATGCAAATTTAGGTTCATATTTATTCAAAAGTTTTTCATGAACAATTAAACTACAACAAAATAGTAAGTACATAACATGAAGATTTAACGTAAGCGTGTATACTCCATTTAGTCTAACCACAAACTAGTGCACTATGGTTAAATCGTTTAATTCGGAGGTTTAGAAATAGCCTGCTTGGCTATGATTCCTAACTCGTTTAGTCAGATTAAAATAGTCTCCTTTAACGCTGTAAAGGAATGTTTTCACAAATTAAACCTATTACAAATAAATAATAAAACCTAAATTGAAAATATTTCACAAATGGTTTAAGTATAGTTTAAAAATACAGTATATACTTTAATACAAAACATACACATACATACACAAATGTTAACCAATACATAAAACCTTGATAAAACTAACATAAAACTTATATGTAGATTAAATATTTTATTAGGATCAACTTAACTATTAAGTATTAGCCTAAATTATTTAGTAAAGACCGAACTAGTTTGTACAAACGAGCCGGTAGGTCCAATTTTTTTATTATCCATCCAAAAAAGTTTCAATAATGATTGTCGTATTTGTTTGTTTTTTCTGAAATAAATAAAAATATTGGTTGCGGAGTTTGAACTAATGATTACGGTCGTCACAGGACCTACCCAAAACCCTGTTTTCATGGTTTTTGTTATTTTCATAGCTACTACTGGTAACACATGTAGAAAAAACGTACATATAATCACAAATGCAAGCATTTTTGTAACTTTAACTTGACGCTCCTTATTGCGTTTCATAGCTTCTGATAAATTCTTGTCAAAAATAGGATAATATAAGCTAAGCATAGCACAGGTATAAATTACTATAGATCCTACAGTGGCCACAATTTGGTAAGAATGGAAAAAGTTTGAAAAAAATTGAGTTATAAGTTTCCCTGTGGGACAAAAGTTGGGTACAAAGCGAATTCGAGGTAGGGTACTTGTGACGTAGACAGCAATTACAACAGATACTATAGCTAACACATCAACAACAACGCAAATAGCACTGATAAATTTTGCAGACAACTTGGTGTACATTTTGATGCTGACGCAAGCTACCAATCTTTCGATTGACATCAACAGTAGCATTGAGGGAACAATTAATTTGCCCAGAAAATATGCGAAAACTGGAAACGTTTTCGCACAATCCCATTGAGATACGAGATGAAATGCGGTTCCTTGGCTCAGGCAAAACAAACGATACACTCCGCAGGAAAACATGCCTAAAACAGTAAAAGGAATGAAAGAATAAGAAAAGATAAAAGAACAAGTTTTAGGGTTTAAAGAGAACACAATGGGAAGAGTATGACACTTGGCCACTAGGCAGCGCGGCACACTAGCGGCCCGTTAAAGAGAACACAATGGGAAGAGTATGACACTTGGCCACTAGGCAGCGCGGCACACTAGCGGCCCGTTAAAGAGAACACAATGGGAAGAGTATGACACTTGGCCACTAGGCAGCGCGGCACACTAGCGGCCCGTTAAAGAGAACACAATGGGAAGAGTATGACACTTGGCCACTAGGCAGCGCGGCACACTAGCGGCCCGTTAAAGAGAACACAATGGGAAGAGTATGACACTTGGCCACTAGGCAGCGCGGCACACTAGCGGCCCGTTAACCGATCAAAATCAACCCTACAGCAGGCTCTTAAACTTATCCGTAAGACTGAGGGCCAATTCCTAAAATGGAATAAACGGATTAGATTAAAATTTGGTTTCCCAATAACTTAGGACAGCGTTTATTAATTCATACGAAATTTACGACAGAAATTGTTTGTACCATCTCCCGCTTGTGCACAAAATTTCATTAGTCTATTTCAACATCGAGATAAGTTATTAGACAAACAATTTTTAATCTAATCCGTTTAATCCATTTTAGGAATTTGCCCTGTAATTTACGTGAAGCTACATAGCCTATCAGCCGCAAGCTCTACCCATACTTTGCCTACATACTTACCGTAATCCAGCGGAAATAGGCTAATCTGTTATCACTGATTCGACTATGATCTCTGTTCAACAGTTAACGTTTAAAAAAGCATATATCGAATATCATTCGGTATGGAAAAAAGTAGGTAATTAGTCTAGTTGATTAAATAAGTGAAAATTACTTAATTACCTAGTACTTCCTTTATAAAATTGTCAAGTCAAAATTAGTAACTCATCTCAACATATCAAAATTGTGCCTGTCAAAAGCTAGAATTCTTGCTAAGTCTTAACATGAGATCATTTCCACATAAACAAAATTTACCATGCTTACCTCCGCCGAAAGTAAAATCGGCTATTGCTAGGAAACAAGGTAAACAATATTCTTTACGTCTCAATTCTTCAGTTTTAAGAACAGCAACGATTATCAAAAAATTGGTCACGATTTGAAATAGACCTTCGACTGTATAAATAGAAAAGAAAATGTTGAAATAAATGACGATCGACTGAGACGCATTCATTTTTATAAAATTGATAAATCAAAATTCAATCCGCAGATAGTTGATACTTATTGCTTTCTGTTGTAAAGGAAGCTAAAAGACTATATCCCCAACAGACTATACTTTTAATATTGGCAAGTATGTTTCTAATTCGACAAAAATCGTAAAAGCAAAAGTTCTACATTCGCTCTTGGCTTTTATATTCAGATTTCTCATGAAAAGTTCACACAAAGAAGCTCCAGCTTAGAATAATTTTCTCAGTTCTCAAGGGCAAATATTAATAGAAAGATTTCGTTCCTATACAAAACGGCTACTTGTTTTTCTGAAACTATCCTCATGGAACATGCTTGGACGTTTAAGATCGAAATTAATTGCCTGAAAGTAATTAGGAATGCTATAAATAATAAGTATGTTTCCCATGTATCACGATGTTTCAAAGACCTCAGAAACTCGAAGATTTGGCTTAGCTGTTCAGAGCCAAATATTAGAGTGCCATTTGCACTTTTTACCACGGTTATCGCGTGCGGTTTGCTTCGTTGCCTGAAGTTAGGTTGAACCAGGCGCAAAACGCACTATGTCAGTAGCGTGGTTTTCGAAAGCGTTTTGCTCTACTAGCAGAATACGATAACACGTAATACAATAATTTGGGGAAGTTAACAGACGTTTTTGTGATACACGATACGTCACTCGTTATTCAACCACTAGTTAAATGGCTTGTACGTGAGTTGTTGAAGTTGCAGCTGTTGCTGGTCGTGTCTTGGCCAGCATACCAATTTCAGATTTGCCCTAATGGTGAAAAGTAACCCATTAAGCAAAATAATGTTGTCTAACATAGAGGCACTGTAATTATGTAGATACTAACAAAAATTAACGTCTACAGAAATATTTTGATATTTTTGTCGTTTTGCATGTTCTAATTTGTTTGATATTTGTTTGTCATAAACTGCTTGTAAATACTTAATATTTGATTAGTTTTAATAGTAGAGTAACCTTTGCAGTTTGCACGTACTGTAAAAGACTTTGGGCTGAGATTTTTACCTAACGGCGACTGTTACTGACAAACAAGCTCATCTGCTGAGTGAAGAGCTTCTCTTTTGTGAGGCTAGAGTGTCAATATTCCACAGGAAATACACGGCCCTAACCATTCAACAGTACGAATTACAACACCACGGCCGTTACAGATCATCTGCTGAGTTATGAGAAGAAACTTGAGCACTCTATATTTGTACAGCACGCTACAGTATATAAACACTAGCACACCTTGTGCATTGTTTGGCGGAGTACTTGAGATGTTAGACTTTTACTCGAAGTCATAAGTTTTACCACTTATTATTTAAATCTATTTAAGAAATTTAAAACACGAATGTCGATCAGTTCATCCCCGCGGAAAAAACCCGGTGCAGATTTTCCCCCCGGAAAAAATTACACCGGGGCAAAGTTTACACCGTGACAGCGACTCAAAACTTTTTAAGACATTTAAATCTATCATTTTCAAGTTTGTGCCCCCATTTTTAGGAAAAAAGGCAGTGGGAGGCACTTACTAGGATTACACAGAAAGCATAGAGTATAGATTACGTAAATTCCAGCTCTACCGCTGCACAGCAATAAACCCATAACAAAAGTTCCACCTCTAGGTGTAACAAAACTTGCTCACACTATCTCATCTCCGGTGAAAAACTTCACGTGCACCACCACCACTCAGTATCATAAGTCAGTGTCAGACAGAAACAGCCCGCCAAACAATTGCTGTAATTACAAAACTGGGCACGTGAGTAGGTATGCTTCCATTGACACAGTTGCATGCAACAGTATACTATGCAAATTTATAGTTCATGCAGAAAAAAATTAATATTTCTGTATCGATTTGCTGCGCAAGCAAAACTATCCATGGGGCGTGCGGGTATTCCGCCTAGAGGCGGAATATTTGGAATAAAATTTTAACACCAGGAGTACATGCGCCGTGCTGTGAGCCACTCAGGGACCTATGCTTAGCATAGGCCTAATATAGGCAGTCTTTCTTTCCTGCCAATAGGGACCTGATTTTACGAAACTTAACTAAACTGATAAAACAAAAGTCGTAGTTACAGCGTAATCTTGCTATGCCTCAACTGTAGCTTTTGTTTTAAATTTATTACTATGTAGAATTCATTTTTATTGCGGATTTCTCTTTCACCATACTTACCCCCCCCCCCTGTCTGTTTAGCACTTGACCGACAGTTTGGACAGTGGACAGCCAATGCAATACTTATGCAAATTAGTTTGCAGTTTCACGCCAATCAGCATTTGTTTAGTCTACGTACATGATAAGGCAGCCAATCCGATTGAAGTGGGAGGAGTTTTCATACAAAGATATGCAAATTAGCTTCAGTGTTGAGTTAGCAGTCAGTGAATCAGTCGTGATTGTGGAAGAGTGGTTGTAATAGTTATTTGGTTGCTTTGCACTGAGAAACATTAAATTCAACGGCTCACACAGTCAAGGTACAATTGTTCGCAGTTTGCACAAAAGGTGAGCCTTGAGACTGAGCCTGAGGCCAAAGAACGCTGCACAGATTCAGATCCTAAGTAACAGCCGGCACTATAGCGGGAAGCAGACATTGTGAATTGTGATGTGGAAGTATAATCTCCTTCATTGCAATCGTAAAATCAATAAAAAAACGCATACATACTTCGGTTTTCTAATGCATTACCTATTTTCATAGTAGGTATAGAGCTGTTTCTAAAAAAACTCTAATGTTTGTTGATTCTTATGTTATGCATTCCATTAATTGTGTCCTCATCAATACTCACATACATATGTACATATGTACCTGCAGTCTGCACTTCTCATGATGACTAAACTCCTGGGCAATGAACCGAACTGGATTTGCCTCACCAGTGACCTTAAATCGAACGAAATTTGATGCAAGCGAATAGGATTGCGAATAGTTGTGTCTGACAAATATGTAGAATTTGCTATTGCGTGCATACATCATGTGTTTTGAAGGTGATGCATAATAGCTTCACGCCACTGTGACGGAATTTGCCCCTTTTAGGGGCCCACTTGTCTTAAGTGCATCGGAAAACAAAATACAAATCATTTTTATGCTAATGGTAAGCAAATTAGTGCACTTACTGGAATAATTTAAAGCTAGGTACAGTCCATTTCAAATGAAAATGCCTCCGACGCGTCGGCCGACGCCAAAATTTCCGACGCGTCGGATGACGTCATCCGACGCGTCGGGTGATGTCATCCGACGCGTCGGGTGATGTCATCCGACGCGTCGGGTGATGTCATCCGACGCGTCGGGTGATGTCAACCGACGCGTCGGATGATGTCATCCGACGCCAAAACTTTTACCAAGCATTTTGGTTCAATATTGGAATTAGGTTGCAACTTGCAGTCAAAGGGCAGAGGTTTTTAGTGCATGGGGGGTGGGCAAAAATAAAATTCAAGCACTTGAGTGTACTACAAGTTATTAAATTAAATTTATTAAAAGGTTTAAATAAAAATTTTAAATTTCATTGCAAAAAATTTTACATTTATTTAAAATGACTTGAAAAATTGATACTAAAAATAAATAGCATAGGAAAGCTTAGTATATACACTGAAATTTTTCTGGCCAGTAAGCCAGACAGTCTTATGTAACCTGGCAAACTCTCCCCCAAATTGTTAGCATCTGTTAGAAATAGGGGATACTTCACGCACAAAGTTCAAAAAGATAACTTTTTTCCAGATTTGAAAGTAAGCCTTTTGTGTGAGTTACTTAGGTAAGTTTGGAAATAAAAAAGTAAAAAAAAGTATTTTTAATTACATATTTGTTTCTGTCGTTTCTCGTTTCTGACTCCCCATTTTCTATGTTTGCATCTAAATTTTATCGAGTTTCATTTGGCGTCGGATGATATAAAACTTTTCCTAGCGAGGCCAACAAGCTTGGCGTCGGATGATGTCACCCGACGCGTCGGATGATGTCACCCGACGCGTCGGATGATGTCACCCGACGCGTCGGATGATGTCACCCGACGCGTCGGATGATGTCACCCGACGCGTCGGGTGATGTCATCCGACGCGTCGGATGATGTCATCCGACGCGTCTGGCGTCGGAATTTGGACGCCAAGAGGCATTTTCATTTGAAACTGACTGTATCACATGAGTAGCAATAAAATTGAAAAACGATTCAGCAATTTATGCCCCCCGTTTTCCAAACAAAAAAAGTCTGACAAGAGCTAGGATTACACACTAATCATATCGTATCTCCTCTGTGTGGGGTAGAAAAACAGCGTTAGGAACAAAATACGATAACAATAATTCCACCTTTAGGTGGAACAAAAATATCCGGACATATGTATTTGTAACTTATTTCACGCAGTATCATATTTATGCCACAATTTTTTCCAGGTAGATATCGAATATCAAAAGTATTTTATTTAAATTCCAAGTATCAAAACAAGTGCGGCAAAACGCCGCTGTAAACTCAGCAGACGACTTTATTACGTACGGTCTGTGGTTGTATCTGTATGACGTGGTTTGCCATAAGCTTGAAACAGGTATACCTTTCTAGCCTTGTATAATTGTAAGTCAATAGTCAAGCTAAATATTAGCTTACATAAGAGTTGTGAAAAAAGTTTTTTGCTCCTTATAGAAACCTTTTCCTGTCTTTTATTCATTTTCTGCTACCCTTCAGAAAGAAACCTTTTGAACACTCCAATTTGTATTTCCTTTGTAAGTTCAGAATTATAGAAAAGAAAATTATGAGTAGGTAGTGGCTACTGGCTAGATTCCAGCAGAGATGCCCGGGGGGGGGGAATCGGCGAGGGGGGGTGGTCCCTAGTTTTGGCCATTTTTCGGCGACAGCCGAAAATTTCTCAGAATTTTTCGATTCTCAACTCAACTCATTTTTGGGGTACTTTTTTGGCCGCAGGCGAAATTTTTTTTGCAATTAGTCAATTTTTTACGCATTTTTGGGGTACTTTCTTGGCCATCAGTGGGGGCTGGGGGGTTGAGGGGGGGTGCCGGATGTCTGAGGGGGGGGTGCCGACCCCCCTCAGGGGGGTCAGGGGGGGGTGGATACCCCCCCCGCCCCCCCTATGTGCATTTATGGATTCCAGCCTTTTTCCTCAATAAAAGCTTTCTGTTGTTATATCGACAGTCTTTGTTAGACTTACATAACTGCTTATTTCCAGTAAAGTAATGGACAATTTGTTTTCGTTGTAATGGACAAAGTCCTTGTTTCGTAATTATGCAAGCTGAACGGATGTACGACTGTAAGTATGAATCGATTCTACTCAAATTAACGCGTTAATTTTTTATTTTAAATTTTAAACATATTTTAGGACATGACAGCGAAACCATTAATCGCCGTTGCGCGATATGAGCCCCCGTTCACAAATTCTTGTATTTTTAACAATCATATTTTTTATGCCAAAAGATCTGTCACAGATTTGACCTTTCCCTGCGAAAACCCGGGCGTTAATTTTGAACTCTTCTATGCATTGATGTCATTCCTGAACTTCGATTTCACTGTCATTTTAGCGGAAGGTCCCAACGGAGGGAAAACAGGTGGGTGAAAAAACCGTGGCCGAGCATGGTTATGCAATCACTATCCGTGTATACGTGTAATTTCAAGGGGTTATAGGCGTGTACCCCTAAACAAACTGATTAATGCTAATACACATCCGTTTAGAGTAACCTGTTACACTACATACTATTAGAGGTTATTGATCATTGCCGCTTCAACCTATAAATAACCGCAGATAGTGCTCTCTAACAGTGTACAGTGTACACGCTAAGTACGATTACACACGTGTAGGCTACATGGTCCGTTCCGTGTAAGTGTGCCCATCTCTGATTTAAACGTAGTCTTTCAACCCAGCCACAAACTGCGCCTACTTCGAATTATAAACTTAGGACTAAACCTGTGGTATACATACAATACAGGCTGTTTCCATTGTGACGTCTATTATTTAATTTTTTATTTAACCGTTTTAGGCGTCTACAAAAACAACAAATGGCGAGGCATGATAGGCCAGCTAGTGAGAGGGGAAGCAGACGTGACGTTATCGATGATTGGAATGGCGGGGTCTCGACTGGAAGCCATCGATTATTCCTCACCGATCATGAGCTTCGAGTACGGATTCATGGTCAAAAAACAAACCGCAACCCACAAAACTGTAAGCGTGCAGTCCAACTTGCAGCCCTTGTCCGTTCAGCCGGCAAAATTACTAAATACGTCACTAGGTGAATAATGATTATGAAGTAATGTTTATTGATCCATAATATTTCGATGAAGTACAGGTGCAAGTATGTTTGAAACAAAGGTAATGTAAGGTCTAGCGATTTGATCGTAATTTTGCAGACTGAACGTGCATATGGTTGTAAGTAAGTATGAAATGAACTGACCCTAAAGCCCAGTTTATAGCTACTCGTCCTTGTCCCTCTCTTTTTTTAAGCAATTTCAAGAAAACAAAGGAAATCAGCCAACTTTTGCCTGGGAATCGGTGAGGCCACCTTCTGATCGTAAGCGCTTTTGTCCATTCTTCACACTAGCAACTTAATTTGTCCTACTGTCTGTCCCTGTGTCTTTAAGGACAAGTATGGACCAGGTATTAGTCACTAGTCAGTTTTAAGCCCGGTTCATACTAGTCCTTGTCCTTGTCCCAATCGTTTTGTCCTTAAGCAATTTCAAAAAACTACCTGGCCAAAAAAAACCCACTTTTCCACGCGAGTATGCATTAATTTCAATTTGTACGTAAACAAGTAGGCCCCTAAAAGGGGCAAATTCCGATTTAGTGGCGTGAATTTATATAGTTAATAAGATCACTTGCTAAACACAGGTACTATGGTAACAGCAAATCAATTCTCAAAGTTTCTACTTCATATTGTAAACATTTTTTAAAATATTTTTATGTTGAGAGTGTAGGGCGTAGAAGGCTAGAGCACCGTGAATACTAGAGGAGTCGTGACCGTAGGGTCAAAGCCGATTATGTCGGATGAAAAAGAATTCTTTTTTTTTTATTTTCCCCCCTTTTCCTCCTTCCTTCTCCCCAAGTCCCGTCCCCGTCTTCCCCCCCTTCTACCATACAAAACACCCAACCCAATCACACGCCCCCCCCCCACCCTCCTTCCCTTTTTTTCCTCACACTCAACACCACACAAACACCTTACACCTCAAATCTACCAAAAAACAAGCAAAAGAACAAATCGCACCTCGGGCACCCGCCACCCCGGCCCCGGCACCGATCCCCTCCCACCGTCCCCCGCACGCAGCCCCCCGCGCGCGCAGGGCCGCACAGCGCACCCCGCCACGGCCCCACCCACCATAACCCAACAACCAAACCTCCACAACCACACTCCCACCCCACCCCGACATTACAGCATGACGGCCCCAGCACGGACTACAGAGCCTATCACTTTAAACTGCGTACGTACAAACTTTTAGGACAAACCTTGGTCCTTTTGGACAAACCTTCGTTTTTTTGGTAACGAAGCTTTGTCTTTTTGGACAAACGTTCGTCTTTTTGGACC
This sequence comes from Trissonchulus sp. WLG1_4, assembly GCA_030248245.1. NCBI lineage: Eukaryota > Metazoa > Nematoda > Enoplea > Enoplida > Ironidae > Trissonchulus > Trissonchulus sp. WLG1_4. Next base: position 14,981 of record JASANF010008587.1, read on the forward strand.
AAGCTTCGTCTTTTAAGAAAACCCTGGCCCCTTTTGCAAACCCTTTCTTTTTTTTTTACAAGGATCTTTTTTTTTTAAGAACTCTCCTTCTCTCTACCGCCTCCCCTTACAAGGCAGCCCTTGTCCTTCTGGGCCAGCTTTCTTCTTTCTCTTGTCTACTTGCTACAACGAAAAACTTTTACCTTTTTATAACATACTCTTCCCGCTCCACAGCAGGGCACGGCACAGGACAACTACTCCTCCACTGGGCGCAAGGTAGAGGTAGCACTGTCTTGCCCGTGTACGCGGCGTTGGGGAGGGGAGGGGGAGTGGGTACGGTACTGTGCTCGTGCATTAGACGAGAATCAAACACACAGCACAGACGCGTTACGCTTCTCGTATTTCTATACCTATAAATATAATAGGAGGCGGGTACGGATTTGGGATAAAGAGGGAGGGGGGACAGAAAACAGATTATCCATGCCCGGCCTAAGTACATGGATGAAATAAAGGAAAACAAGCAGGGGGGTGCTCTTGCGGTCATCAAAATATCACTACTATATTCTTCTTTTTCCGCCGAAATACCAAACAAATAATTATCTTACTAAAATACTACTAATTACCTAGTTATGTTTTCTTTCTATCATTTTTTAGTTGTTCGTTTGGTTTAATAATTCTTTTAAGAATAAATGAATAACAACAAAACAAAAAAAAAAAAATATAAGAAAAAAAAAAAGAAAAAGAGAGAGAAAAAAACAGATAAAAAAACGATTTTAAAGAAAAATTAAGAGAAAAATCAAAAGATTTTTTAATGATTTTCAAAAATTTTGTGGGGTGTGGGGGTGAGGGGAGCCAGGCCCTGCCCGGAAGGGCACCCCAAGGCGCCCCGCAGCTGGGGGGGCCCGCAGGGAACGCAGAGCAGGGCAGCGGACGCCGGCGCCGAGGAGGGGGGGGGAGTGGTGGGACGGGGGGGAAGAGGCGGGCTACCCCCCTGGAACATGCCACCACTCTCCACTCCTCTGCTGCTCCCCCTGCTGGCCAAAAGACAGTATTTCCTCTTTGGGGGGAGGGGACTAAGGAGGGAAAAGGCGCCAGCGGGCGGCTGGGGCCGGACTGTGTGTGGGGGGGGGGACTAGCTCTTGCCCGACTAACCGCCCTCCCCGCGTCGGCTGCCGCGCCGCAGCTGGCGGGCGCCGACCGCCGACCTCGCCATTCCCTCCGAGCCAGCCAGCAGGCACACGGACCTCATCCTTCCCCCCCTCCGCCCTCGGGCCAGGCAGAGGCACCCCACCCCCCCGACCCCATCCCCCTCCCCCAGCGCCGGCCCCCCCCCTACCGTCCCTCTGCCCCGCGCCCGCCCTGTTGCCGCCAGAACGGCAAAACCACACACCTCTCCCCTTGCCCCTCCTCCCCTGCCTCTACCGCGTTCGCTTCTTTTTCACATCTACACAAAGAGAGAGAATGGGATAAAGAGAAAATAAAAAGCGCATATAAGCCTGCTAGGGGGGAGTGTGTGATGATAGTTTGATAGTAGTATCTAAGATTGTGGAAGAGAGAAGGGAAAGAGCACAGGAGACTGGGGAACACCGCAGAGCGGAGGAGGCGGCACGCCCAGTACTTCTTTTTGCCCTCGAATGGAAGTGGTAAGAGAGTAGAAGGGAGTGGGAGCGGGGGAGGGTGGGGTAAGCGGGGGGGAACCGGCAGGCTCCAGAAGATCGCGTTCCTCTCCGTGCTGTTCGGGGGGAGCGCGCCATAGAGAGCCGCGGGCGCTCGGGTATGTGGCAAGATCCAGAGGAATTACTACGGACTGCGGAGAGTTTCTAGGTGCTAGCGCTAGGGGAGAGGAAGGGGGAGGAGTAGAGGAGGAGGAGACCCACTACTAACACTAGCATGAAAATAAAAAAAGAAAAAACTAAAACAAAGCTAAGCACGGAACTTTATTTTTTATAGGATGGGTAAGGGCCACGGACGCGGCGGGGCCACGGCACAGAAATATTTTAACGGGCCCTGCCGGGGTCGGCGGCGGCTAGGCAATCGGAAGCTCAAATAGGAGGGACCCCCCCACCCTGGTAGGGCAGACTGATTAATTGCTTAAAATTAAGGTTTTTTAACGACGTCACTGATATAAAAAGATTTTACGACAATAATAGACTATAAATATCTTCTAAAAAATTATTAAATATTTTTACTAAAATTTTAGATTTAAAATAGAAATTTGTAATAGCTATCTTTATGTTATTTTTATATGTATTTTTCATTTTCAAGACATATCCATTATCTGACTACTATTTACAGTGAGTATAAATATAAATATATTAAAATTTAAACTTTCGAACTAGCAACGAAAGACGAGGAGAGCGAGGGCAACGAGGCGCAGCTAGGGGGGAGCGCCCGACAGAGGCGTGGACGCCGCGCCGGGGCGTCGCGGCACCGCGGGGGAGCACATGATGACGCCGTACCGCCCCCCACTTCCGGAGGCTCTCCTACCTCCAACATAAAAAAGATACAGCTTTGGATTCCTACTTTCATTTTTTAACTTCACATATCTCGCAACTTAGAACTTTTTCCCAAAATACCAACAAAACATAAAATAAAAATAGAATCGCGCCCCGCTCTTCGTTTCTATAGTTAACATTTAGGCTAGCAGATACCCTATCCTTTACTTTTTTCCTTTGCTAGCTTGCAAGCTAACGACGAATATGACGAATAGCAACATAAATAAAAAATTTCAACATTCTTTTCACATTTTTATTATATACAATAAACTCATCAACAAAACTAAATAAAAAAAAAAATATAAAATATATTTTAATATATTCGAAATTAGTTTGAATGGGAGAGCTAACCTGAATCCGATAAAGAACACCCAAAAACTTTTAAGTACTTTTTATCTCTGCCTCTCCGCCGGACTTTTAAAGACGTACAAAAGGGACGGGGGCATCAGCGCCGGAAGAGGAGGGGGGGTGAGAGAGGCCGCGTGCGGCTAAGACCCCCAGAGTTTGCTCCCCGTTACTTTCTATTCTGCTTTTATTTTTTTTTTCTTTTTCTTCTCCTTTTTAAAAAATTATTCTCTATAAAAACTATAAATAAAAAATAAAAAATAAAATTCTAAAAGCTACAACTACCTCTACAAGGGCCCTTCTGGCGCTACACACGCCCTGGCGCTTCTGAGAGCTTCTCGGCGGGACTCTGCGTCTGTCCGCGGAGCTACGGAGCTCGACCCGGGCCGTAGGAAAGTCAGATTTGTTGCCGCGTTCCGGAACGTTACCGTGCTTCCCACCTCCCCCCGGGCTCGCGCACAGGCTCGCTCCTCTTCTCTGGCCTTTATGTCCGCTGGCCCAAGCCCTCGGGGCCTTTCATCTTAAACCCACCAAAACATTTATTATTTAAAAAATTTTACGTTATTCTACCGGATGAAACAGCCAAATTTATCTTTTAAAATGGTGCTCGTCGTAAAAAAACTTCATAAAAAATAGAAGTAATGAGTATATACGTACATAAAATAGAAGTAATGAGTACATATATAAGTACATAGATATACGAGGAAGCATCTAAAATTGATTTCACTCAGCGTAAGTACCCGTCGAGATTCAGAACACAGACTACTAGACTACTGACTGACGCCAACAGTGAAACTAGTTTGCATAATTTCCTGAACAAACTCCACCCACAGGATACTGATTGGCAAATTTAGCATGTGCGTAGACGCTCAAGACACCTCATTGGATTAAAGTTTGAAACTAATTTGCATATGACTTGGATTGGTTGGCCAATTGGACGGTTGTCCATCAAGACGAAAATAAGACCCAGACAGCCAAGGGGGGCTTGGGCGTAAAAACAAAAATCCATCTCACAAAATATTGTACGTAGCAAAAAATTTAAAATGATAGCAAATATTCTACATCAATTTTTGTACATCAATGGTGTAACTTTTATTGTATTCTGTTTTAATTTCAGCTTAGTTTTTTAGTTGTAGGCCCCCAATGGCAGAAAAAAAGACTGCCATATATTAGGCCTATGGTAAGCATAGGCCCTGTAGTGGCTCGTAGCACCAAGCATATACTCTTGGTGCTACGAAACGATTCCAAATATTCCGCCTCTAGGCGGAGTAAAAATTAGACAAAATGGTCGTGTCATTGATTCTCAAGAGCTTGCCAAAAATTGTCCTTATTCCTGTCCATATGTTCTTAGGGACAAGTATGAACCAGGTATGTCCGTTTAATCCGGTAAAAAATAATCTTTTTGTTTCAGAGAAACAGTCTCGCCCAAATCACCACCAAACCCTTTCCGGGCCAAGTTTGGCTATTCATTCTTGAATCGCTCGGAGCAATTATAGTAATCCTCACATTACAGCATATTTTTGTACAAAAGCAAGGAATGGTTTCCGCTATTGCGAATTCTGGCCTTTTGGTGGTTCGATCCGCACTACGGCAATCTTTTTGGAATTCCAGACGCACCCCCACGATACTATGCGTGATTTTTTTCTGGGAATTGGGACTGTTTTTTATCTATAGTCTGTATTCGGGCAGTTTGTTTGCGAATATTTTGCTGAGCGAACAAACTCAACCCCCCTTCCGAACTTTTGACCAATTCGCCAACTTGGTGGCAAGTGGAAAACTGACCATTGTCACAGACGATACGTATGATGCCTATTTGTCCAAAATTCAAACCCATAACAGTGAAAGTTTGCGATATTTTGCCACAACTGTAAGTGTTACATTGAACTATATAGGTAATTGAGTTTAATTCCGGTTTTACAATTTGTCGCGTATTTGCTATATTTACTCAGAAATGTAATTTTCAGTGTACTTACATACGTATTTTTGGGTAAAATCGCAATAATTACAAAAGTGTGAAAACCCATATATATTTTATCGACTGCAGCTAACAGTGTGATTTTTTGGATCTGAAAACAAATGTACGTTCAAGTATGAATGGATCCTAAAAGATAGCATCCAAAACGATAAATCTAGGATTTCGCATATATTTGTCTTTTAACAAAAATAATGTTTTAGCCAGATGATTTTCCCACGGATCCGAAATCCAAAATCTACGGTTCTTATTTCACAAATCCGCCTGTGTTCGTTCGCTCTGTGAATGAAGCCATTCAGTTGATTTCATTCAACTCTACTTTAGTCTACTACGGTTCTTACTACGAAGTGCTTCACGCCTCGTTTCAGAGTTGCGAAGTAACCGTTATTAGAGATCAAAGTCGAATCACAAACTGGTTGGCATTTGGTTTCCCCAAAGGGTCGAATCTCACGGCTTTGGTTTCTACTGCTTTGAGCCCGACCGGTTTTTCCGCATCTACTTATTTGAATCGACTTTATAGGAAATACTCAAAACGATCCTTCTGTAACCAAATCGGCGAAAAATGGTCACCGAGTTCCGGTTTAGGTTGGAATCAGCTTGGGAAAGAAGTTTATTTGATTTTAATTGGCTCGATTTTATCCACAATTTTTCTGATCTGTGAAATCGTTATCAATTGGTCTAATGTGACCTTTGGGGCCAAACGGAATTCTAATTTGCATAGATTTAGCTTTCCAAAATTTTAATCAACCGTGAAATCAAAATCGAATCCATAATTAAATTTAGTCAAAATATACAGTGAAACTTCGTAGATTATTTCAGCCAATCAACTTATGATACAGCTATCTATCGATATGCTATAAATGGTGTGACTAACAACAAGGATTATTGTCGATATATACTTGCTCTGAATCAAATAATATTATGCTCGTTCAACTAACAGCCAGTTAATCCCTTTAACTCGTTTAATCCACAACTTATTCGGATTATCGATTAGCCAGCAATGAAACAATCCAACGTGCATCGATCCAAAGTGACCATAACAGAACAGCATCAACATTATGTGTTCAAACAAGAGGACCGGCCAGACCCACAAACGGAACTCGATAGCGGGTCAATTAGTATCGGGATTCAGTCCAATTCTTTGGGGCTGGGCCCCCCTATTCCCAGGGCAGGCGCCCAGGCCCCCGTTTTAGATAGCGACGCTACCTTTCAGCAGGAACTGCTCAAGGGGTCACTAGATGATTGCACCTGCCCCCCCAACACATTGGAACACGGGCAGGGGTGCCCCATGGCTAAAGAATTGGCCCATCTACCGCCACCCCCCAAAGTGCCCCAGAAACAGATGAAAATAAGCAAGGCTACTTCCCCCATGGGAAAAGCGGTTATGGAGAAAATCCCGACGGCGAAGGGGAAAATGTGACCCAAAGGTTAATGTTGTGTACAGAAACTTTGTAGTAAATTTGTGTAACGTACTTTTGTCGGGCAGTTAATGTAGCCATACATGTACACGAGATCTCAGTCTGGGAGGGGAATTTGGGGGGGCTTTACCCCCCAGAACCCTCCCGTGAATAGTACCTATAGAAACGAATATTCAACAAACTAACAAAGGAATCTTGACCGTTATTTTTCCAATGCCAAAATTTGTAATTTAGTGCACCAATTTTCATAGTTTTCAGAGAGAAATGAAACTTCTTGATCTTCGGAGCGGACATCCGAAAAAAAATTTAATCCTGATTAGGTAGTGAACGTTTGTAAACGCAGACAATGAAAACTGATTCCAATGACAAAATAGGTATAAAATGCCTTTGAGCAACTTTTGAACGGTTTTAAAATAAATTTCCATGAATTGTCACGTAAAATTATAATAATTATACAGTTTCACGATTCACAGAGGACTCCGAATATACGTTAGACTTAAGGCTAGTTTAGCAACCGCACAAGTACATCTCACAAACAGGATGCGTTTGGTTAGGACTAAAAACGAATTGAAGGCACAGCATAACGTTACTGTCAAGCCACTACCTAAACACAGCCTACGTTTCCTACTAAAAATCCTAGAGTGCTAACAAAACCACACAAGTTAAAATATATAAACATTTTAATTTCTACAAAAAGCATAAATTAAAATTAGCTATATAAACTTTTAAAACTGGTTCCCAGCATAATGGCTAGTTCACTCATAGTTCATACTTGTGTTGAAAGAAAGAGGAGGCCCCAATTCGAAAAAAGAACGAAATAGAGGCGCCGGGAATCGAACCCAGGCCGCTTGCGTCGACGACAAGAATGCTAACCACTACACCACAGCCCCTAAGTCTCGTAGGCCCTATTTCTCATTTACAACACTTGTCCGTAAGCCAGGGCAAAAAAGTGCGAGAAATGCAAGTATTATTATAAATGAACATTTTCACAGACATCTAGTAGTCTAAAAAATATTAGCAAAAACAAAAAATTAGCTGACAATGGCTAGCAACAGTTGATTTTTTGCTTACGGACAAACAAACACGCTTACGGACAAGTATGAACAAGGCTTGATTAATCCAACACTTTTAAACATCAATCGAATCAACGGCACATTTAAGGGGGTAGTGTCGCGAAAGCAGTCGATTTTGCGCGACTATAAAACTTTTTCAGTGAAAGATAGGTCATTGTTCTTTATATATTCTAAAAATATGTTTCAAGGCAAATATTTTTGCCAAGTTTCAGAAAAATTGATGCAGCATACAGTTAGCAGTGAAGTCGCAAATTCGGAAAAATGACGTTTTGAAAACCTATTCACATTCGATAATTTCGTCACAATTAAAAAACTTTTTGTTTAGATTCTTTACACAAAGTAAAAGCACATATGCTCTAGTTTATGCACACAAAATTTGGTGCAAATTGCTTGAGTCGTTGTGGAGTAATGCCTGTTTGAACTGTGAAACTGTGCGTAACCTGTAAGGTACTCACAGCAATAATGATAAATTGTAAAAAATTTAGACACTTATTTTGAAATCAAAAGAAAAACGAAGCTTAATTTTTCATTTTTCTTATTTGTGGCAAAAAATGGTGCATCAAAACATTACATGTACTTCACAAGCTGGCCAATCTGATATCTGGCTTGATTTTTTTGAACTTTTATGTCTCTATTGTGTGATGTCTGGCTCACAAATGGTGATTGGTTAAAAATATTGGTAGATATTGGTAGTCTAGTGTCTGGCAGTATTTATTTGACACCATAATATTATGGCATTTCAGTAGTTTCTCAGTGAACGTACAAATTCAAAGCAAAAAGTTCCCCTTTTGCAGCCTGTGAGCAAAACTGCTTTGGCGACACTACCACCTTAAGCCATTTTTGCATAACTGCAAGGGAACCATATTGTCTATTTTCTCTCAGTGTTCAGCATTTTTTGGTCACTTTAGTTCTGTTCCAATTTCTCGACCCAAGATAAATAGTCGATTCACCAGGTGTTTTTTCATTTTCCGATCACCAATTTTTCGATAACGGATGATCCAGAAGCCAGCCTTTGGTGTTAAATAAATCAATGGCGATAGCTTTTTTCATGCTGTCCAAATTCATGTATTGAAATTCTGAAAATAATACAAGATAATCACAATAGAAATTCTCAAAAATAGAAAAAAATCACATTAGATTTTTTGAAATATAAAAAATTCGCAATACTGAAATTTTGAAAAATAGAAGAAATTTAAGCACAATTGCAGTGGCGTAGCCAGAAAAAATTTCGGGAGGGGAGGGAATGACTTTTCGATTTTTTTGAAATGTGTTAAAATGCACTTAATTGCGATTTTAACGCAAAAAACGACACATATTACCATTTTTTCGGTCAAAAACATGCATATTTTCCACCGCTGCAGCATCGAACGTAAAATTGGAGCTCAAACTTCCGAAAATTACAAAAACGGTGGCCGGCAATGGTCCAGAAGCTAGAAAATTAGCAAATTTTCCGAAAATTTTTGACATAAAAACTGTAAAATTATATACTAAAAATGTAATTTTTGTAACAAAAAACAGCTAAAACGATACACCAAACATTGTATATAATAGGCACAATGCAGAATGTTACATGCACATGTTTTCATTTAAGATAAAAGCAAGGAACACGATGGCAAAGAGTAGCAGGGGTCTGGGGACGGCAGCCCCCAGAAAAAAATTGAGGAAATTTTTGATTTTTAGGCCAAATTTGGTCAATTGGAGACGTATCAGAAATTTTTTCCGGCCGGACCATAAAAACCAAAGGGGGGGCCCTTGTGAAAAATTTCAGTCGGAAAAAATTTCGGGGGGGGGGGAATTCCCCCCATTCCCCCCCTGGCTACGCCCCTGCACAATTGAAATTCTGAAACATAAGAAAATTACAATATTGAACTTCTGTTAAAAACAAGTAAATGACAACTAAAATTATGTAATACAAGATTATTCTCAACCTGACTGAACAGATCAAAATACACAACCATTTAATTACCAACCAATGCCGATAATAATTCATGCATTATCCATATCACGTATCCATTTCAAAACTAACTAGTCGGGTGGCTACAACGGGTTGCCGACAGTGGGTAGAGAACCCTCTATTCTAAGCAAAGGACCCTCTATTCTAGGTAGAGGTCCCTCTGTTTGTGTTCCGGGGCTCAAATTACCCCTAGGGACGTCAAAATCCCAATTTCGAAAATTTGACCCCTGGGGACCCCCTGGGCAGGGTGCCCTAGGGGGGTCATGGAAGGGTCCAGAGGGGTCCTAGACGAAAATGGACCTCGGATTCGTGTTCCGGGGCCCAAATTACCCCTAGGGACGTCAAAATCCCAATTTCGAAAATTTGACCCCTGGGGACCCCCTGGGCAGGGTGCCCTAGGGGGGTCATGGAAGGGTCCAGAGGGGTCCTAGACGAAAACGGACCTCGGATTCGTGTTCCGGGGTCCAAATTACCCCTAGGAACGTCAAAATCCAAATTTCGAAAATTCGACCCAAAAAACTCACTTTTTACACCCCCTAATGGCTGAAACATAAACCCAACAGGTTTCGTCCATACACACCAGATCCAGTTTTCAAGGTCACGTGACCCGGGCCCCCGAGGGGCCACGAGTCCATCAAGTTGGGGGGTGCAAGTACTCAAGGGGGGGACCCTTCCACCAAAGTTTGGTCAATATCCATAAAGCATTTCATACAAAAAAGTGGCAACATAAAACGCCAAAGGATTAATAATATTTACATAATATGAACTATACTAAAAACAAGTCGGGTGACATCAACGGGTTGCCGACAGTGGGTAGGGGACCCTCTATTCTAAGCAAAGGACCCTCTATTCTAGGTAGAGGTCCCTCTGTTTGTGTTCAGGAGCTCAAATTACCCCTAGGGACGTCAAAATCCCAATTTCGAAAATTTGACCCCTGGTGACCCCCTGGGCAGGGTGCCCTAGGGGGTCATGGAAGGGTCCAGAGGGGTCCTAGACGAAAATGGACCTCGGATTCGTGTTCCGGGGCCCAAATTACCCCTAGGGACGTCAAAATCCCAATTTCGAAAATTTGACCCCTGGGGACCCCCTGGGCAGGGTGCCCTAGGGGGGTCATGGAAGGGTCCAGAGAGGTCCTAGACGAAAATGGACCTCGGATTCGTGTTCCGGGGCCCAAATTACCCCTAGGGACGTCAAAATCCCAATTTCGAAAATTTGACCCCTGGGGACCCCCTGGACCCCCTAGGGTGGGTACCCTGAGGAGGTCATAGGGGGGTCCAGGAAGGTCCTACGCAAAAATGGACCTCGGATTCGTGTTCAGGAGCTCAAACTACCCCCAGAAACATCAAAATCTCAATTTCGAAAATTTGACCCCTGAGGACCCCCTCATTTTGAGGGTCACGTGACCCGGCCCCCCGAGGGGTCACGGGGTCACCAAGGTGGGGGGCACAATCACTCAAGGGGGGGACCCTTCCACCAAAGTTTGGTTTATATCCATAAAGCATTTCACACAAAAAAGTGGCAACATAAGAAGCCAAAGGATTAAATAATATTATAATAATAATATTAATTAATATACTTATACTATCCTATTCATAATGATAATGAAGATATCATCTCCATATTAAAATATCAGTTAGAACCATGTGTGTTATTAAGACGTTTAACTTTCGAATCTCGTGCAGTGGCTTGGTTCCAAAGTTATACGCAACGTAAATCGGAGTTATTTGTCTGTTGCTACTAGCAACGTTTAAACGTTATTACAGAAAACTCTTTACTTCCAATCTGTTTCATCAAAGTGTCTAAAAGAAGCGTTAATGCTTCATACTAAACCGCTAAGCTGTGCCTTTGAGTTGAAAAGGGCGTAAAATGGAGTTATTTTTCCTCCGCAGAATCCTCCGCGACAGGCCATTTTTGTAGTCAGTTATTTCTGGAGGTTAACCACAAAAATGGCCACAGCTTAGGCTAGGAACATCGTAGAAAGATGACAATTACGTCATTAGAAAGACAATTTTTAGCGCTTTCAGATGACATATCACATGATGGCGCAACGTCCTGAAAATAAGTCAAAATTTCACTTTCTAAATTTTGACGTACGCTAAACGTCACGTCACAGGGTCATATGACCCATCATTTTAAAGCTCTAACAATTTCCTTCCAAATGACGTTGAAATTATAATTGTACCATTACCGTATCAAAAGTTATGGCCCCTGAAAACTTTTCCTAAAAGGGGCTAATTGTACAGATCACACCATGGGTGATCAAATCCCAAAACAATTGAATTTAGGCAAAAAATTTAAAAATTTTTTGTTCATCTTTAAATAATGTAGCATGAAATAGACTAAACTAAGATAAATACTATTAGTCTAACTAGTCTAAACTAGACGCACTAGACTTGTAATAATATTAATAATAATAATAATATTAATAACAGACATTACAAATACAAAAGGGTTGCCTTTGCTTCGCAACTGGTCGGCAACCCAATAATGATAATGACAGATTCTTCATCATACTTCTCAATACTTCTCAAAAATGTAGTACAACCTGTGGGAAGCGTGGCACAAGGTATAATTTTTTGATAAAAAGTGTCTGGGGCTAATTACAGCGGTTTTTGTCCGGGCGCCAAGGTCAAGACTACCGTCAACTTTTAGTAAGGGGGTCATGTGACCCATCAATCGAAAGCGCTTTATCTCATCAATCGAATAATGAAACTCTCAAGTCGCTACGACCCGCATGACAAAAGTTATGGGACTTTAAAGGAATTCACCCCATAGAACACTTTTATCATAATTAAATCGTAATTACTACATTATGAAAAGTGTTCTTTTTCTTATATCCTTAAAGGCACCATAACTGGCCTTTAGGAACTCGGACGGACACAAGAATAGCATCATTGGATTGCTGGAATGCAGGGCTTTCGAAAGAGGGGTCACATGACCACCTGGCACCTCAGACTATCCCGAAATAAATATCTCAGGGTACGCTCACGTGACAGGGTCATGTGACCCCTCATTTTAAAGCGCTCCTTAAATCAAGACGATTGATGTCAGTGTCATGTTTGTACGTCATTCCTATCGTCCGCTAGAGGTCTTTTAAACTTAAGCCTTCGTGACTAACTAAAATCAGCCCATGTTGGATCAAATCTTTTTAATACATTTCAATTTAAACCAACTTTTTTAAAAAATCAACAAATTTTCACGTATTCAGATGTGCAGGAATTTAAGTTGTCGAACTAGTCTAAACTAGACGCACTAGTCTTGTAATAATATTAATAATATTAATAATAACAGACATTTCAGATACAAAAGGGTTGCCTTTGCTTCGCAACTGGTCGGCAACCCAAAAATCAGCGTAATCAAAAATTTTTCGGTCCGAAGCTATTAATTTCTTTTCCTTCAATCATCTGCTACTCAAGATGGTAGTTAACGATTTCGACGATATGGCTTTGAAACAAGTTTTTGCAAACGCACAGCAAATAGTTACTTTAGTACTTCTCTACTAGTCGCTTCAAAAAAGAGCTTTCACGGAAATCTACGTAAGAGATCGTCGAAATCGTCACTACAACCTTGAGTAGACTCCGAATAAGCATTTCTAACTTACGATCTTGTAGCGCGTGAAGTTCGCTAACAATTTTATATTTCGAATCGATGCAGAACGTTTCCGCGTAGCAAACCTGAAAAAAACAAAAATAAACTTACAAAAAAGTTATGCGAAATGATATTCTAATTTTGGAAAGGGAACAGTAGAAAATCTAAAGCCAGCGAATAAAATGTTTTCTAAAAAACACAACATTTTTTTAATTTTCTGAAGGCTGAACTTTTACATAAATAGGTAAACAGCTTGTCGTCAAAAATCTGATAATTAATCTAATCCCCTGAAGATTACACCTAACCTCTTTTGCCAAAGTCACACACAAATTTGGGTCTACCGGCCAGCTAGTCACAAAAAAGCTAACTATAATCCCCGATTAAAGCATAGTAGGCTTAATCCACTGAATTAGGACTAACCCCTTTATCACAATCCCTCAAGGCCCTGGGGGTCTAGCGGCCAGTTAGTCCCAAGAACTAAAAAAAACTAAAAAATACAATACTATAATCCCAGATTAAGCTAATATAAACCGCTTAATCCACGGGATTAGGACTAACCTCTTTATCACTATTCCTCAGACCAATACAATAGGCCCGGGAAGCCCGACTAATGGTGGTCAGCATGGCAAACATCAGAGTGCCCACCCGGCTAATCCGCTCCAGGATTAAGAATTCATCCTCCACAGTCTAGAACAGAAAAAAGATTTCTTAAGACGGATTACACGGATTGGATTAAATTTTGTAGTATGACAAAAAAAGAATGATATCGTGTCTAAGAAGACAGATAAAAATTTATAAACTAAAGGGCCCATTTCTCTCCCGGATTTAACATACTGGACTCATTAATAACATTACTAAACCTTAACATTAGCGTGCATTGTTGAGTCAGTTTAGTCTGATTAAATAAAAAACAGCGCGCTAAAAGTTAAGCTTATATTTAACCCGGGAGTTTTGGACTGGCATGATAATTAATGTTTTATAAACGCTTTAATCATTTTAATAGTTTTTTCCCTAAAACGTTTAGTCAGACTAAAACATTTTGTAAACTATGGATGAAATGCATAACGGCAGTCTAACGGTAAAACCAGTCTAAGGCGTTTTATTTCAGTAATGTAGAACATCGTAACGAAAAATTTTACACACACTACGTAGGTTAGAATGTTGCCCTAGACTGTGTTTAGCAAGACTGAGCTAAGACTGCCTTTATGCATTCCACCGTATAAACCTAATCCGTTAAATCCCACTTCAGATTAACGGAATCAACCCACATACCGTTCCGTACATAGTCAGCATATCACTGAAGACGTCATGGAATTTGGCCATCGCCTCTTCTGTTTGCCGACAGGCGGTCTGAAATATTTATATTTTTTCCATGGAGTCAAAAATAATAGATTAATAGTTTTGCAGATTCATTTTTATTTTTTCAATAAATAACGTAAAAAAAACAACCAGTGTAGTTCAGATTCAGACAAAAAACGTCAGAAATCAATTCACATGAAAAAATCTTTAAAGGTGATCTCTGAAAAGAATACGCAAAAAAAGTTGGCTTACGGAAAAAATTTATGAAATTTTTAAACTTTAATTAAACCCTTTTGATACAGTTATACTCCTATTATTGTATGCACAAACACAATTAATCAAATCAATTTATCACAAAAACATAGGAATTCCATCAAAACTATACATCCACCCTAAGCCTAAAAAACAGCTACCCCAAGATACCTCCTCATTACAAAAAGCCTCTTACCTCCAAAGACGGGTGCACGTGCTCGTTAATATAGTGCTTGAACTTGAAATCACCAGTGAACGATCGTAAAGCGGTCACATTGGCTTTTCGATAAGTCGCCCAGGGATATTTTTTGCGATCAACAAGTTGACTAAAAAATGACTGAAATTGTTAAGTTGGTTCACAAACACAGAAAAACCAGGTCTTTCCCGTTATTCCCCCACCAGTCCGGAATTTGGAATTTACTGAGCCGATTTGAATAATTTTTGCACCAATGGACTCCTCTTGACCACAGAACTTCAAAAAAACAAATTTTGAAAAATTTTAAAATTTTTTAAAATATTTAAATTTTCAAATTTTTTGTAATTTTTTAAATTCTAGCGATCCAAACCCAAAAATCGTGTCTAGAACACTTTCCGCATCTCAGAAAGTGAAAAAAATCCGCAGTTTGTATGAAATTTTAAAATTTTAAAAAATTTTTAAAAAATTTAAAATATTTTAAAACTTGCGTTTTTGAAGTCCTGAAGTCAAGAGGAGTCCATTGGTGCAAAAATTATTCAAATCGGCTCAGTAATTTCTAAATTCCAGGCCGGTGGGGGAATAACGGAAAAGACCCGAAAAAAACTATACATCCTAAAAAACAAGTTCTTTTTACAAGCTTTTTTAAAGAGTTTTAAATGTAGGCCGACTAAACTATTTTTATGCTTAAAAATGCCATTCCTCATCTTTCGGTCTAATAACGAACTATTACTTTATTATTCACTTTTGGTCCAAATAGACGGACTCAACAAAAAAAAACAGCGTTACTAATGCAAAAAAAATAGTGTCAAAATCCTCTTAATAGTATGGTAATCCCTATAGAGTGAAAATTTAGAAAGGGGCTTGAGAAAAATATTCAGCCGACTGATTATATATTTTCATATCATTGCTAAACTTCAAGAAATAATGTCCTCCGTTTTAATTTCAAAGTTTACATTCAACTACGAGATACATTTTCAAATCGCAACCATCTACTTAAATTTTCCGCAAGCCGTGTTAATCCAGTTAATCCTAAAAACTAATCCGCTAAATTCAAATTTCACAACCCGATGACTCACGTGGCTTCGTCCTTCCATTCACTAGCCCATGACAAAATCCCATTCATGGCAATATAGCTGTGCAGAAAGTCGTCGCTGTGCTAAAAAACAAAAATGTGTGTTTGCTAAAAAACAAAAACAGCATCCGGTTTTAGATCCATTCGAAGTTAGGAATTGGGCAGTTCTGGCGTATTTTGGTAACGCTTATGAAAGGGGTGGGGGGTGGCAAAAAAATGCAAGACGTTCAAATTCAAAGTCACAACTAAAGTATGACATATTAAAAATAAATGCGCCACTTACTAAATATTTTAGTGGCATGACTTCTGCGACTACTTGCTGTACTCTTGATAGTACAAATCAATTCTTTTCGTAACGAAATCACATGTTTCGTTTTGTGATTCGTTTTTCGTTCGTCAAGTGGCGCAACTATTTTTTTTTCAGACTTTACATACAATTTGCAACGAAAAATATTTTTATTGCGATTAATGCCCCAGCCCCACTGATAGTAAATTACCAAACCCCAACTCAAAATTTCTAAAAATATATTAAACATTCTCTACACAATTAGTGTACCTAGTAATATGTCATAAAAAAGTATATCATTTGCCAGAAACTGAAAACACCATCTGAAAATTCAAATAGCACCAACATACAAAAAAGTTTCCAACAGTGACTAGATCTCGGAAAATCCGCTCCGCCTCCTGACCCGCGGTCAACTGATCCGGCCCACACGCTTGCATCCAGAACATCACGGCCTCACGCATAAGGTCACGGGAAAAGAGCTGTAAAAAAGCAAAAAAATAAAAAATAACAGTTCCAAATAACGTTAACTCATTTAAGGAAAATATAGAGGCATGGGCAAGAATAAAATTCATGTCAGCAGCATCCACACTTTTGCTTGGAACATACGTCTACAGTGGACTAGATCGGTGAAAAAGTCTAAATAATAAAAAAATACAAAGTTCTGAATCTAAATCTGTCATAAACAACCCAACAATGTAATCTAGTACTGAAACATTGTTTTGGTTTGGTTTCCAGAGGTTTAGTACAGGCATTTGTTGACTTGAGTTAGTATGAACACTGCAACTCTAATAAAGACTAAAATAAACTGGTTCAAAACTGCATATAATGGAATTGGAAATGCCCCGAAGATAGGACGAAAAAGTCATTTCCCTTCCTAGTGATTTGGAAACAATTATTAATAATAATAATTGCAACTAATATGCAAATTACTTTAGTCATGGCGCCTTCCACGGACATATCCTTTGCGTGATCCTCGTCAAGCAGACCAGCAATATAGTAGGTCATGCTTTCCGAAGCATACGCCTTCACCGTGAGGTCAAAGACGCGCTTCTGAAACAAATTTAATTCCAAGCCAGATTACCATTTTTAGCATCTTATAGTAGGAGAAACTTTACTGTGATGCTGGTTTTTTTTTTGATAAAAGGTTGCCCCTTCCAATTTTTCGATGATACCACACCTTTTTGCAAGCTTCATAAAATTTGTGCGAAAACATTGGTCAGTTGCAGTGTTTTGGGCACTACTGCCTAGATTACAACTCTCTTGGACCACAGATTTATTTGCTCTTACTTTTTTAGTTAGACGATTACGTAGAGTCTGAGTGTGAACACAGACTGTCAATAACTATTATTGTAACTGTATATACGTACGTATTGCCTATGCATTGGCTTACCTAATTTGCATACAGACTCTTGCTGTGTACGTATTGTCTGTACGCTGTATTCGTGTGTGTGCGCGTGTGCGCTTCCCTTTTGTTTTGTTATCTGTTTTGTAATGGCGGCCGTTTGGCCATTCCAATAAACTGGACACTTGGAGTGTAGTCGGTCCTGTATTGCTCTTAGGCTAGCGCACACAAGCCTACAATTGTTATTATTATGAAGCAATCAAACTGACCCTAATTGAATTCATATCAGACATTTTTTTGTCATATCGTTTAGTGGAACTGCAATATTTGGCGACATCACCTGAAAAAACATAAAAATGTTTGGCATTAACCTATTTAATCCATTTAAACCGTCCATTTAAAATTTTAAGCCATTTACACATGATTCAATAAAATCGTGTGTAAAAATCTACTATACTCAAGCGGTTACTCAATTTTAAAGCAAAACAATGCAAAATATCAGATCGTTGTTATCATGAATGTAAAAATACGCCCAGAAAGGACAACTACAGTTTATATGAAACCAAAAAATCTGCAGTTTATCTAGCTAACGAACAGGATGTCTTCGAAACCGAATATAAAATCGGGATATAATTAAAAAAGTTTTTATCAAAACCAACCCAAAATTCGTCGAGTGAAAGCCGTAGCTACGCCGCCCCAGACAAATTGCGAGCTTTCGATGGTTTTGGCAGCAACATTGAAACCCTCGCCCTCGGCGAATAACAAATTTTCCGCTGGAACTTTGCAGTGGTCAAATTTCAGGTCACAAACTGAAATAAAGGTTTGGCTTAAGTTGGTGATTTTGAAATATGACTTTTACAAAAAGAACAACGCATGCATAGCAGGGGCGGTTCCAGGATTCCGAAAAGGAGGGGTGCAGTTCGAAATTTTTTCGGTTTTTCCTATGGTTTCGCATTGTTACGGTATATACCCGTTTAAGTACATCGTGGCGTTAATAATGACATCGAAACTACAGTAGAGCACAAAGCCATCGGCTGGCAGGGGTCTGAGGGCGGCAGCCCCCACAAAAAATTGAAGATTTTTTCAATTTTTAGACCGAATTTGGTCAATTGGAGACGTATCAGAAATTTTTTGTGTAAAAATTCATTTTTGGGAAAAAACTTTAGGGAGGGGGGATTCGACTGTATATATAGACGC
>JASANF010008591.1:0-11714 GCA_030248245.1 Trissonchulus sp. WLG1_4
GGCGGCCTCAGCCGCCGCGTATATACTATAATGCAGTAGCACTATTTAGCACGTATTCGCTGCTCATTGTGTATATTGCATGGCAAAAATTTGTAGTACCTGAAAACACACTAAATGTGTGTGCGTGTGTCTTTATTATCTTCTGTGTTGATTGCGATTTCAGCGTTAATAGTGAATGCATAGGCACATGTATATTGGTCATCACTTATCACGCTCAGATATTCTTACATACGCGTGCATAAACACAGAAATCACAACGCGCGCGAACACGTAAACGCAGATCCAATGATTCAACTGCATGTCTGTCAATAGTTTGCAAGTTTTACATGCAGTGGCAGTACAATGACAGAAGCTGTTACATCAATGTTTCCAAGATTGGTAATTAGCGCGGCAGACCTTAAAAACTTTTGAACCCACGAAACTACGTGCGAACCATGCCTTGCTCACACTATGCACGCTTTTTGACAGACACTGACTAGGAGTTGGAACGTACGATGCAAGTACCAACTCGCGTTTTGTGCGTTTACGAGAATTCATGAACCGTTTTTAGAAGGTTTGAATTAGTACCTAACTTACTGACAGTCCGACGCAACCACAAAAGGATGTTGCAGCTTAACAATGTTGACATGTCGTGCAAGTGTTTGCTTTAAAAATTTTTACTGCCGCGTTTTATATTCGAAGAATATCCTCGGCCCTCTATGTATGTCGTAACGCAATCAAGGTATCAAAAATTAGTTTAACGTTACTCGCACAACGTGCTTGTTATTTCTGCATTGAATTTTTATGTGACCTGCCTTATTGCAAGCATCGCAAATTGGGCGACCGTCATTAGTATATTTGTATCTCGTAGCGCCATTTCTAGGGCGGTTAAAACATGTACTTCTGTAGTTATTAGTGTTATTAGTGCTCTGTGAACGACTTCGGAAAAACCCATCTAGACGTTTTTCTATTCGATCTAGCGGCTGCTGTCTGTGTCTTTGCGCTCTTGTGTCTGCGCGGGAGGTGCGCGGTGGGGGTATACTGCATTGACCTTGTTATTATAGGGCTCAATGCTTGGCTGCTGCAATCTTTCTACTGCCTTGTTTATTGTCTCTAGCTGCTTAGATAAGCTCGTTCTTAAAATTTCCGAGTCGTTTTCGTCCTCCAAGTCTAAGTATTTCTTATGCGCTTCTTCTTTTTGAGCTATGGAGAAAGCTTCTTGGAAATTACTTGGATCTTTAGTTACCACTGCACGCTTATACGAACGTAGCAGTCCCGCTATAAAAAACTCTTTCTCCATATGCTCACGCATTTCACTCACGCTTTGTTGAAAATTTGCCCGATGGGTATGCTTGTCGGGTCAGTTTGCGTATGTCATGGGCGTAATCGGCGACTGGCTCGCCAGGAGTCTGTTTCCTACTCCTTAGGTTCACTGACGCTAAGCGTTGCACTTCTTTAGGGCATAATTTTTCGCGCAGCTTGTCCACTAAAGTCTGGTAGGTTAGGGCGGCGGGGTTCTGCTCAAACTGTTTTGCGATATCGCGGTACGTTTCATATGCAGTATCCTTCATATAGGCCACTAGGAAAGACGTTTTTCTGTATCGCTCCAGTTCCCGGCTAGGGCAGCCAACTCGAAAGTTTCAAGCCATTGTCCAAAATTATCTGCTAACCCACCCCGAAAAGGGGATATGGCTATAGGGTTGATAGTTTGGACTCTAGAAACTTGAACTTGCGAGGGACTGGTGCTTCGGATCTGGTCAGCAACTTCTCTCAACTGAGACTCATAAGATTGTCGCTGCCTTTGTAGCTCCTGCCTGAGCGTCAAGATATCCCGCTCGTTTTGAGCTACAACACGGCTGACATGCCGTTCCTCATGATCTGGATCGTCAGGCATCAGCAAATGTACTTACCATACAATTTGCTGTCTAGCTGACTGGTCTGACTGGCCAAGTGCAACGCGAGTCTGGGCAGACTTCCGTTCAAGGCAGTAACGGGGCACCAAATGTGATAGACAGGAGTATCTACCGTAGCAGCGTAACTGGCAGCCGCTTGCACGAGCGCAATAAGGTAGCACACAAGAGTTTACTGGCAAGAAGACCCACTCCGTTTCGAAGCGGCCCTTAAGAGCACGGTCTTCAGAGCAGAGCAGCCACAACATTACAATCTAGAAATCATTCCAATTTAGCAAAACATTACAATTTCACAAATATAAAAACTTAGACAGAACATTTTACTTGTTTTTGCAACTGCTAAAAACTGACTTTTAACTTGCCATATTAGCGAAAATAAAAGATAATAGTTTGACCTTTGAATATTTTGACTCAGAGCACACTTTGGTGTATTGCCGGTTACTGTATCTAACATCTCGATCTACTACCGTAGCCGAGCTGCAGATACCGTAACCCTAATATACGTTACGTAAGCTGTTCACACATTCAATGAGGCTGCATTACCAAATTGTGTCCCCAGATTAGCACGCAAAACAGACCAAGGTGTAATTATAGAGGTCGCGAACAGCAGTAGTAAAAATTTCCTGAACCTACGAAAAATGGGTATTCCTGCAAATGGTTCGGTCCAGAATTCGGTGGTGAATAATGACCCCGTTAATATGAAATTAGAATTTTTGTATACAAAGCTAGCCAATTTAGAGCGCAAAAACTTTATTCAAGTATGACTGACTATGTGTAATTTAGCTAATACGCAGCTAAAAATAATGCATCAGTTGCTAAAGTTAGACTCAACACTAGCGGCGCGTGTTTTATTAAACCGAACCGATGTGATGGGTACGGTAGCTGGCGAAGCTTTAATAGTGTGGCAGTGTAAAAAGATAGTACCAGAGCATATATATTGGGACTACAGAGTAGGCGGGACGTGCTATCAATTCCTTCCACTGCTTTATAACAACAAATTATATTTTGCACCACCAGCCAGTCCACCTAGTTGCTTTTTCTCCTAAAATTTCTTGCGCCCACCATTTGTTGGGTATTTTTAAGGACGAGATGGGCTGGCGTTCGTCTGCAGGTCGAGAACATGTCACTGAATTTCCTATGCAATTAGCGTGGAAAGGCGATTGGGATGTTTTTACATTTAAATCCCCGGCCCTTTTTCACAATGAGTTAGCCGGTGTAGTGACCACTTTAAGCATGTTAACAACCTATGAGAACCGAATGAGTATGTTGGAAGCTAAGTCACAAACTTTAGTAAACTATAGCGCGTCAATGTCTGCTGATCCAGATGCAGTTATCAGCACTATTAGCAATATAGGCTATAGTGTCGGAGCTATTGTTGAAAGTGGAGGTACAGCCGTCGGAAATGTTTTAGAAGGTCTAGGAGAAGGGCTGGGTACTACCATTGAACGTATTGGACAGGGGGCTGGAAACCTGTTAGGCGAAGCACTTAAGGGCCCTGTGCAAATTTTGGTAAATATTGCTGTTTTCGCGTTTTTTTTATTTTTTATTGCGTTTTTTATTTTTTTGGCGTTAGTCCTGCTAATTTACTTCATTTATGTCAAACGAGCAGCTATATTTCCGTGGATAGCCGCTAGTGACCGTCTGGAACCTGACTCCGACGGAAATTGGTCGCCCCAACCACATTCAAACTTTGCAGGACTGCACAAGCTGATTGTTCCGCTGCCACCATCAATTGTGGACGTGCGATGTCATCTGCCAGTAGCAGTGGCTCCAGTTCCCCCGAGCTCATAGATAGAGACCCGAAACATTGCTCATATGCAATGGTAGCTGCTCCAAAGGCAACTTTGAGTGCAGCAAAAGGCGAAGCAAACCACAGCTCCTACGTTGCACCGACTTCAAACCCAACACCGACAAAACCCAGTGCTGACCAGGCAACGACTGCTGCTCCTTCAGCGTCGACATCTCGTCCTGCTGCTTCGACCCATCCACCTCTTGCACCGAAGGGAGAACGATGTTGTAAGCTCGGTCCGCCAGATCAGGTGCAGGTTGTAGTAGTCTACCCTGACTCGCCCCTGGCGATGCACTATAACCAGAACATTATTGAAATTGGGGTCGGGGAGGACAAACTTGTTTTTAGTAGTATTTACCAAGCGTTAACATATATACGACTGATTCGGCTTGGCTTGCCAAACAAGGCAGCGCATATAGTGGATCAGCAGTATTACACAGACCCCTCCGCCCTCAAAACTTTTATTGTCCATGCCGGTATTCCCAAATGTCCAGGTTGGACATTTGCTTGTAACGGTTATCTCGCAATTACTGCGGATAGCCGTTGCAGGCAACCAAAGTTTCTCGACGAGTTATTGGTTGACAAGGACAAGAACGTTTATTTTGCCGCGGCGGGGAGGGATTACCACTGGCACACTGGCTGTGGTACGACCAAGTCGGAGGAAAACCAGCAGATGCAAAAGTGGCGAGGACAGAATGGGTATGGCAAACTGCTTACCCAGTGTCGTGACGAGGTTCTCTGTGGGGTCTGCCTCACCCCCCCCCTACATCTGGAAACGTGGACTTTGCAGACGATGATGCGGCATTTTGAGCGTACGGTCCTTTTTGTCACGGATGTGCGCTTGCAACATCTGAACTCGATCGACATGGACGATATCATCAGCATCAACTCTCCGACGTGGCGAGATGTACCTCGGTTGCTTAGTGGCATACCGCTCGAGTACTATGCCTTGATTTTTATCAATATCAACGTGTCCCAATTAGCTAGGCCCTACGAGTCATGGGTTTCGGACTTTTCTGCTGCTGCGGCAATTGGCCAGCCCAAAGCACCTGTGTATTGGTTGTCTATGTGTCCATGGCGAGAAAGGAACCACTGCAAGCTGAGCGATGACAAATTGGATGAATTCTTGGCTACCCAGTGCCAGAATGTAGGGTACCGGTACTTGGCAATACCCCCAGCCCCCTTCCTGGAGATCCCAGAGTCAGCCGATCAGGCGCCGTCTCTAAAGGCACACGTGTACACGGCTGGTGGTTATGTCTTGACCCCACCGGGTGTCCGCGCCTTCTTTGACGCGATCGACCTGCTGGCCCCGAAGCTAAGTGCTGTGGGCAGAAAATCGACGAATAAGGCGACTCGGAGAACCCCGTTTACGTACGGTCGGCCGCCATGCCATCAGCTGGATCCTAGTCATGCCGCCGGGGGCCCGAAACAGCTGCCTGCAGACCCGCTATCACCCAGTTTAGACGCGCGCAATTACCACGTGGATCCCGCGGCAGAAGTACCTGAAGCAGCTGTCGAGGTGGAAGTGCGTAGTGAGTCGGTCGAGAAGATAGTCGCCGATCTTGCGAACGACGTGGCGGCAGCGGTGGCTGAAGGGTCTACGCATTCTGCGGACATGGAGACTAGCCGACTTGGCACCCCGTGCTTGGACGAAGCCGAGGAACTGAGCCGGTTGGTAATCGCGGAGACCCCTGATACGTGTGCGGTAGTCATGGAGGCTGATGGCAACGAGGTAGCGGAGGATGCGTTTGGCACTCCACCAACTACGCTACCTGTAGCGACGACGCAGGGGGTTCTTCCCGAAGTCCAGCTAAATCCTCCGTTTGTCCCTCTCATGGTGGAGACTTGTGCCACGTCGTTGGTCACCGTACACGGTCCTATCCCTTCGGCTCAGCTAATTGAAGCGGCGCCCCCCGCTTCAGCGGTTTTGCAGGGGGGGCCTAGCGCGATGCCTGGAGGGACGTGTGCAGTGCAGGGGGGCCCGCATCTACAGCCAGGGGGACAGCCATTTCCTTGGGGGGCGGCCTCTTACGGGCTATCGCAGATGCCACCTCCGGGATTGGGCTCGCCGCCCATGCCACCGCAACAAGGAATGATGGGGCTACCCTACGCCAATCCTACGCCATCCAGGGATCCCATGGTGCCACTACATGAGCCCCCTGGAATGCCCCCTCGGTTCACAGTCCCAATACATTTGGGAGGGCGCCCACGCACCCTGCTTCCGGACTCAGACTTTTTCCCGAACCCCCCAGCCTTGGTTACTGTGCAGCTTGTTCGGACGGAGGATGAGACATTGTACCCGTATGAGCCACTACCCGGGTACATTGCAAAAAAATTGCGAAATGCAGTAACCAGGTGCTCACTGACAATGACGTTTTCTTTATATTGTTTTTGACAATTCGCTATTGTTTTGCGAGTTACTGTTATGTGTGCAATCGTATAGTACTGTATAAACAAAATTTAGCAAGGAGCTTCCCCAAATAATGTGAAAATTAACCTTTTTGTGCTCGAGTAGAGCCAAAAGCTGGAAAACGAGGTCGTTTCCTCCCCTACCCGGGTGGTGTCACCTGGCCAAATAAAAGTCCCTAAGTAAGTCCTACTACCTACCGTACGTACAGCGTTCCGTCATACTGTAGGTAGTGTTTACTTACGTAACCTTTCAAATTCCAAGGAAGTATTTTCGTGTTATTCGTAGAACTTCCTTGGAATTTGCCCCAGCTCCAGCTAACCTTTACGGCTATTTGCCGGTAGCGATAGCTGTGTTATGTCTGTGTTTTTCTGCAATCTTGAAATATTATATAATCTGTTATATTGAGGAGCAGAGCGTTCTTCTTCTCTTGTTTGGAGCCAGTAAAAGCTTCTTGCTATTTCGTCCCAGAACTGCACCATCACACAATGCTTTTGATGAAAGTGAGCCGTTTCTTTCTGAGTAGCTACAGTTTGATAGATCAGTGCCCATTCGATTTGACTGCTCAATGCAAGTTCTAAATTAAGTACATAGCTGGTAGCTAGCTACTCACTATTCAGAAGCGGCTTATTTTTATTAATTTTAAATCAGTTTCGAATCTGTTGCTTGACACTCGGTCAAACACATGCTCATTCAGAATTGGAAAGGCGGGGACCACACCAACCCAACCCAAACAGCTTACGCTGTGAACCTTAGGAAGCAGCAGCTTCTAAAGCTGACAACTTTAAAGGAGAAGGCTGCAGCTTCAAAAGCTCACAGCTGTCACCTTTAAAGGGACTCGCTGTTTAGGCAGCTCTCAACCAATATTTTGGCTGAAAACTGCCACCTACCACAGGGCATCGGCCAAAGCCGAAGCCCGTGGGTGGAGCTGCGAACCTTCCTCTTAGAAGGCCGCAGCTACCAAAAGCGCAAGCCGTCAAATAGACGGCTTGCTGGTCAGTCAAGACTGACGATCTTCTCATTTTTTCGCCCCCTTTATACTAAAATTTAAACTCATTTGCATATCTATGTAGTTTTTGAGCAATCCCATTGGCTGGGAATGGATTGCACATACCACGTGAAATTACAAAGATGATCGATCGTTGTAATAATGAAAAAATAAAACTACAAAAAAATAAAAAGTTTGCATCGGCCCAGAATCGAACTGGAGACATCTGTATTGTAGTAACAATTTACGCACAAACCACGCGTTAATCCATTGTGACACCGATGCTGCTGACAGGTGATGTTTAAATCATCATTACTTGCGTAAGTTTCTTTGGTAATATGAAAAAATTGCTGAGGAAAATGAAAGTTTTTAAAAAATTGAACGAGTTTCGGTTAATAAATATCAATGTGTTAAGAAACATAACTTGAGCTTTTCACTGGTATGCTCAAATCCGAATTATTATATTTATCATTTTGCTTAGGATAGATAGGGACCATTGCCATTTTTAGGCGCATGGTAAGGCTCTGTAGCCACTCTTGGAAGGTCATTTTTACGGAATTGTGGTCGAAAACTGGCAAATCTGCCACAAACTTGAGCATATTTTGGAGCTTCTGGTGGTCATAGGCTGGGGGTAGGGGTTGCGCGTGAGCTGTTCTCCCACCAAAGCTGCTGGGGTTTATATACCCTGGTGCTGGTCCAAAATTTGTCACCTGTGCATTAAAAAACACTGCCCCGTCTGTGATTGCATGTCCCCGTATATATTAGTATAGTCCGGATGCTGAACAATTTGCGGACCCCCTTGCGTTTCCCAGAATCTAGGGGTAGACGATGGTAATTGTCTCGGTGGTGCGAATGTAACCCCTGGGCCCATAGACTGATTGAATTGCCGACGATACGAAACGGTTTCCTTAGGCTCTGTGATTCCAGTAGTTGTACAAACAAGCAGCAATTTTATGCAAAATTTATTGAGTTTTGATCCGTGGTCACAGCATGAAGTCATGACCAACAGTCAGTGCAACATATAATCGGTAGAATAGACATCAGCTGGAAGAAATCCTTTCAAAGGAAGTTTAACCTGTCGCTCACATTATTTCAACTTTTACTAAAGATTATCGGTATTTTTTTAAAACGTTTGTAAATTTTACGTTAATTTTACGAATTTAGTTTTAAATAATTATGTTGAAGAAGGATTTCCCTATTTTGTGAAAGAAAAAAGAAAAAATGATCGAGTGTAGAGGATCGAGCCTAGGACTTTTGTGTGTACTTGGAGAATGCTTAACAACACTGCACCCAACAGAACCCCCAACTCTGTCAGCCCCAAATATTATTCTTTTCTCTAAGTCTACCTCATTCGACCCACACATGGTTTTCTGACGTGACTGATAACTCACCCCAGGTTTCTGCACCTTAAGGTGGCGCTCAGCAAAAACAGTCATGTTTGGAACCAAGCTCATGCAATTAGTAGCAATACCAGTTTAATAGTACATCAAAGACGCCTCAAAAATACCCAATTACAATACTTTTCAGTACTTTAATGTGAATGTGTCAAATTTTATGACCATGTCGAATTTCCTATTCACACTAATTTTGTTTTTGACCTAGCTCAGCGAAACTTCAACCGATTTTGAAGATCTTGGTATCAATAGAAAGATCTTTCCAAAATCTAGACGTGATTGATCTTCGATTTTTTATTTCTATTTTTGATTTTGCAAAAAATCGATTTTTGAAAAATCAATTGTGTTGAGCGACTACAAAAAGTGCTACGAGCCAAAATTTGAAAATCGAAAAACTTTCACGTCTGCATTTATATTCTTTCTTTCATTGTGCAAATTTTCAACTCGATCGCAATCGGCAGCTGGGAACCAGGTCCAAAAAAAGTAGTCGATTTCGCTACGCAAAAATGTAAGGTTTGCCCACACGTTTCACTTTTTCAAAAATTAGACCTTTCCTATGACTGCATATTTCCGTTGAAAAAGTTACCAAAAGCCATACTCAATTTTTTAA
This sequence comes from Trissonchulus sp. WLG1_4, assembly GCA_030248245.1. Taxonomy (NCBI): domain Eukaryota; kingdom Metazoa; phylum Nematoda; class Enoplea; order Enoplida; family Ironidae; genus Trissonchulus; species Trissonchulus sp. WLG1_4. The sequence continues at coordinate 9,078 of JASANF010008591.1, forward strand.
GAAATTAAATCAAAAATTTGACATTTTCGAAGATTTATCAGCTTTTTAGGATTTTCATTTTTGATTTGCTATCTTCACGGCTGAATAACTCAGCAAAGCTTCAACGTATTCTTATGTTTAATACGTCAATTTAAAGCTAAGAAGCCGCATATTTGATTGATATGAGTAATCATTTTATATTGAAACAAAAATTTTTTTGCTACGGCTACAAATTTGTGCAAAAAATTTTAAAAAATTTTTTTATCACAATATGCACATCAAATCAAAGCTCTTTTCATTCTGAACAACTTTCCTTCATGACATTATGGTCAAAAATGTCGCTAAAAAAAGTAAACGCCAAAGTTGGTTCCCCTAAGCGCCACCTTAAGATGTGTGAATGCCTTGAATTTACCCAACCTAAGGCACAAATTCCGACGAACCAAACCACCACAGGGCCTTAGCAAAAACAAATATCTGTTCGGTTAGTGCATGTTCTGTGTAGCTATTAAATCAAGGTGTTTGCGAAAAAAACACGGTGCATTTATGGCTTAGAAATTTACACCATGCTATAAAATGCTTAAGTTTGGTTTATACCTGTCCGTATTTGCGTCTATAAGCTAGTAAGCCTCACAGTTGTAAATGCAATCTGTTTTAGTCTTTCAGTTTAGCTCATGCACCCGAAATTAGTTCTGATTGACGAAGTTTTGCACAGCAACCACTACTTAAACATTAGCTTGCAGAATAAACGACACTGTAATAAACGCATATATACTTGAGGTACCAATAAAACTGTTATGCCAAAATAATTACGATTTTCTGATTAAACACTTGTTTTCGAATACATCTATTTGAAACTGCCGCCAAGGTGCGTTTTACTTAGTTTTGGGATGACTTTTTTTGTTGCTGCTTGTTTTGAAGAATTCTGGAAGTAGGTAATTAAGTGCATTTTACCTAGTTTTCGATAACTGAAAGCGTCAGTCAATAAAAATAATGTTTAGGGCTTTAAAGAACAATAGAAAACGACTAATTTGGCCATTTCGGCCCTACAGTAAGCTAGCTAACACCAACAAACCGAAGCTAGCTGGCTGGCCGCCTGGGCCAGCTCACACACACACATTACAGAAAAATTACACACAAACACGCTCACAAATTTGCCACAGTGATTACATGTAAGACGTGCAATTTACGTAGGGCAAAACAAATGTAAAGTCCTGTCGCTACTGAGGTAGCGACAGGAAAAACTACTGACGGTCCGGTTTCAGTTGGACATTGGTTTGCCTGAGTATATCCTGAGTATATATATATATATATATATATATATATATACACACACACATATATATATATATATATATATATATATATATATATATATATATATATATATATATATATATATATATATATATATATATATATATATATATATATAATGTCGGCTGTGTGCAGTATTCGTACTGTTTTGTAAGCATTTGCGGTGGACAAAATTCTACATATTTCGGGGTTGTTTCTGTAAAGCTAGTTTGTACTGTGCTCAGTGTTTTTTGCATTGGTGGATTAAATTGAACTCCAGTAGATGGTATTCGTACGGAGACTCCCAGGGTATTCGATGATCTTTGAGTTTTGGTCTTTTCCTGATTTCTCAAATAATGATCGTCACTCCCTTCGACCCCTAGTTCATTGTTTTCTCTGTGTTGGTTTTCATTTGGTATTCCCCTAGGCACTTGGAAACTAGTACTTAATGGTGGGTCGTACCCTTCCATATTTCAGTTTGGGGGGATATTTGACCACTATTTTGGAGCGCGCCTTGCACCAAAGGTGTCTGGTTGGTTCCTGAGTTCCTGAGGATTAGATCGAAGAGGGGTGCGGGCTAGTGCTTGATCAATTTGCGAGGAAACCCCAATTTGATCTAACTGTCTGTTTGGATTTCGAGAGCACAAGAAATTTGGATCAGTGGGGAAGAGCGGGACGCCAATGTGGCCCAGCAAATTTTCAGTGGGGCATGACTACCCAAAGTGCAAAAAGTCCTAGCACCACTTTTTTGTGATGGCTCCCCCTCCGTCCAAGGTGGTAAACCTGTTGGATCTAGTGTTCCCGATTGGTGGCTCTGTCTGGGTTCGATGCGGTTAGTGGGAAGAAGTCCAGGCGAAAAGAGGCGAGAATTGTAGCGTGAAGCAAGAACTTTTGGCAATTCCACAACTGGGACTGACAAACCGGGGCCCTTAGAGACCTTTGTTTACACCTAAAAGAGTCGAAAATCCAGAGGTGAATCAAGAATCAAAACTGCTCGAAGCCACACGCGAGCTACAAATCGGAAATCAGAAACAGTTCAGAGCGGAGAAATGATCGTCACCCCCGAGACCAAGGGTCTAGTCGGGCGCATTCAGCGGCGCAAACAGCTGCCGATTACCCACTCCCGAGTGCGATCAGCTAGACCCGCAAATACATCGTCAATCCATTTCGAAGGGGAAGTCGAACTTCCTATTGAGTATGGGGGATTTATATACAAGTGGCCTTTTCTCTGGGTTTTGCGTCTCAATTTTGGTCGAACCTAGGGGTTTGGAAACCTCAAACGGGTTGTGGAGCATCGGCTGAATGATGTTAATTTCGCATGCCATCATTAAAAATTCCTGGGACACCTTCTGCTCTACCTACCGA
>JASANF010008593.1:0-26737 GCA_030248245.1 Trissonchulus sp. WLG1_4
GTAAGCAGCTCCACTGATGAGTCGCCTGCACCAGTAATGGTCTGGTAGATCCTGCAATGCACTACTAACTTTTAGGAAATAGTCTATGTTGATCACATCTAACCCATGTCTATACTAACACTAGCATATATCTATTTGTTGTGCTTGATCTGTAGAACAAGCGCATTGAAATTTATATTGATATTTTTTCGGACTAGTTAACACCTCACCCGAGTCCAACGTAAGCTTTAGAAGCCCGGTGATTAATGGCAGCTCGGGTATATTGTAGAACTTTTTATATAGTTACTAGTTCCTTACCGGCCAGTTAATTGCAGGTACACATGCTTATCCTTTGGTTTAATTTAAATACCGCCAACAAAGACGTCAGTTTGCATGACAAACTCATCAGGTTATGTTTTATAAGCAATTAGGGCTGGTTTCCACTGGGCAGAAATAAGAAATAAGTAACCAGAAATAAGAAATAAGGCCTTATTTCAGAAATAAAAGGACATTCCCACTGCAGAAATAAGTTTTTTTTATTTCAGAAATAACAAACCTTAGTTCTAAAATAAGAAGTTAAATTTCTTTTAACTTAAGAAATGAGAAATAAGGAGTTAACCAATCAGAAGCGTTGGTTGGAGCTTGCGACGCTAAGGGCCGGTTCCCACTGGGCAGAAATAAGAAATAAGAAACTGGAAATAAGAAATAAGGGCTTATTTCAGAAATAAAGGGGCATTCACACTGCAGAAATAAGAAATTAGAAAGTCGAAATAAGCTTTTGTTATTTCAGAAATAACAAACCTTATTTCTGAAATAAGAAGTTAAATTCATTTTAACTTAAGAAATAAGAAATAAGGATTTAGCCAATCAGACGCGTTCGCCCGATCGCGCCAAGCTAAGCCACGCCTTCTTTGCAGCTGATTGGCTGATTCAAAAATGCACTGTACGTACGTCAAAAATATGGATTACGGTAGTATTGTTACGTATTTTAGGGTATATATTTTTGTTTTTTAGTATAAGAGTACTAATTTTACTTTTTTTTACCATCCTCTCGACTACAGAGTTGCTCGTGGACAACACAAGTCGATCTCACCCTGAGAACGATGAGCGGACTGCCGTGGCTTAACAGCAGGCGTATTATATACGGCAAATATTCGCAGTAAGCGTGTGTGAAGCGCCTAGCTGTGGGGGGCCACTAAGTAATCCGAGGTTCACGCTAGGGGAGCGGAAGGCCCGGTTTTGCTGGCTATCCCGTGTCGCCAACCCCAGCCATGTGGACCCTAGCATCCGTTTACAAACGGGCGTGATGTATAGTGTGAAGCTTCCCGTGTTTCTATTTAGGTTTTGTGTCACGAGAGTGTAGCCAGGGTATTTAAGCCGGGTTGGCGTAGAGGTTTTGTATTAAGATAAATGTAATAATTCTGCAAGGTAGCTTGTAAAGGACTGGCTACGCCCTGTGAGTGTTTGCGTGCGTGTGTTAGGGGCCCATCCAGTGGCTGGGGCACCTCCCCGCAAGCCGGTTGGCCTTGGCGTAAGCGAACATTTATCTCAGAGGGGAAATTCCCTGGTGTTATTTAGTTTTGTCTTGACTTACTGCTTGCTTCTTCTGTCCTTTGCAGCTTTGCAGATTGAGGAGGTATGGTATGACTATGATATTTAACTTACTTTTACGGAGACTTACGATACTCGTTTTATCGTGCAAGGCCTGTAACTGACAAAATAAACGCAGACAAAGCAGGATTATGGAGGAATTATGCCACAATCAATAAACAAGACATGCGTCAGCGTACAAAGCAAAAATTAACACTTTAGTGAATGCCAGATGTCACTGCTGTAGACACTTGTTGTGGTATGAAATAAATATATTATACTAGTGAATTCTAAGCATCTACACAGCAAAGAGACAAGGTTAGTCTAGGATAAATAAAACCTTATGGGTCATGCTTACACTATTTAACACAAAAGGCGACGTACCTAGTTTCTTCAACCTATTAGACATTCGTGCCGTTTTACTTTCGTAGTTCGCTGAGATTGTGAGGTAGCAAACGATACCCGGACATGCACTAAAAGTATACACACAAGCAACAGCAACACGGAAAAGAACCTGCAAATTGGTCAGCAATAAAAATGACTTAAGCGTCTCAAGGGGAGGGGGCGTGATTAAATAATGGCAAGCGCCAACCTAATGTGTGAAAATTAATATCAAGCAAAATAAACTAAACCAAACCACACTAAATAAACTCACCAGCATCGTCTAAAAAACTAAGCAAGCATAAGATTAACCAGAAATAAATACATATTGTGTATGTTAGTGCAAGCTGTGTGCGCCATCAGTTACACTCACACGGACTATAAATAACAGCGTCATGCAGAGCAAGCAAGCAGCAAGCTGAATTAAAAACATGAACAACAAGCACGTCTTGTGAGTAAAGTTAAACCAATTTTCGATAGATTTCGTTGCGACTTGCTTAGGTACGGTGCCGAGGATGTTCTTCGAAAATAAAACGCGGCACCAAAAATTTTACGACCAACAATTTTTGAAATGTCAACCAGCAACCTGTTTTTCGGTCCACCATTTTTATCAGAAACTTTAAAAGTAAAGATTCTTTGTGCAAAAACCGTTCATAATGAGCAATTTCAGAAAAAACGTTTTAAACGAAACGTGAAAACCGAATGACGATATTTTCACCGACTCAATCAATTGCATGCATAGCCGTGCCAAGGCATACTTTGCCAAAAGCTTTTCGACGTTAAAGTGTCAAGGTAATACGCTAATCATACAATGGTATGAACCTGACAAACATCGTTGCGAACTCGCGATAGCTCCCGTCAGTCTACTGTGTTTGCGCGCAGTAACCGTGCCAGTGCATCGTGTGTGCTGTGTATTTGTGTAACAGTATGCGAACGTAACAACCGCTATACATTTTCAGTAGGTAGTAGGTACACAATGAGATCCGCACTGCACATTCCATATTACACTACGTTATACGCTGAGATAAGATTAGCACACACGATGAACACACACGCTCACACAAATAATGCATTTTTGGACCTGCCAACTTTTACAAGGCATTCACCACAGTGATTAGAGATACGTGGTAATTGAACTTTTGTATTATAGTATATACGCGGCGGCTGAGGCCGCCGCGTAAAAACCCTTGTTATTAAATGCAGCATGCAAGGTAATTTATTAATATATAAGAAAATAAAAAATGAAATAGCTGTTACTGAATCCATGTGGGTGTTTACGGGGGAACCCCGGTGAGCAAATTTTTATGGGACCTAACTACGCTCACCTGCTTGAAGGAGCGCACTGTCCCCCACTAATTTTACTTAATTTTGGCTCATTTTTATTGAATTTAAGCAGCAAATGGCATCCAGCACATTTTAGAAATTTAATTTCTGATACTGATGTCAAGAAAGTTTTATCCAACACTGCGCTTCCTACTATAACATATAAAAAGAAGAAAGTTACACAATAATTTGCCATGCTGATATTTTCCTTTTTTATTTCTTGAAATTGTGACAGGGGCTTCTTTAAATGGACCGAAAACTAGGAGTACGGGTCCAATAATTTGAATTGCCGCTCAGAATTTGCCACATCCAATTGAAAAACAGCGTGAATTGTGATTGGACGGGCTTATTTCTTATTTCGACTTTTTATTTCTTATTTCTGTAATGTGAACGCGCAAGCCTTTATTTCTTATTTTTTATTTCTTATTTCAAGTTCTTATTTCTTATTTTTGCCAATTATTTCTTGTTTCTATTTCTGATTTCCTATTTCGTATTTCTTATTTCTGCGCAGTGGGAACCGGGCCTAAGCCACGTCTTCCTTCTGATGATTGGACAATTCAAATATCGCTCTGTACGTACTTCGTGGCGGCGTACGTACTGTCGAATTCCCGCCTAAATTCACCCCCAGCCAATCAAATAACAGCTAGAAATGGGCTTATTTCTTATTTCTGCACGGTGGGAACTGGCCTTAGCTAATCAGCGATAGATTACGGTATTACGGTATCAGCAACATGTGGGTGGAGGATGACTGACTGGTGGCAGCTGACTGGGTTGTTCACATACGCTACCCCGACCTCACGCTGCATCGACGTGCAAAATCAGGGAACTAATGGACGACCCCGAACTATTCCCTTATGTTTATCCCGCCTAGAGTCGGAATGTTTGAAATGATATTCTAGCACCAAGAGTACATAATAGGTGATGAGAGCCACTCCAGAGTCCAGACCCTATGCTTACCATAGTCCTAGTATATATATATATATATATATATAGCAGTCAATGATGTAACGTGTTGAATGATTTATTCAGAAGGATACTGCATATATATTGCTATCAACCTTCACTTGTTTCAGTCCCGCCCGGCTCGTATTGTGGAGATGGGGAGTTGTGTCAAGGGGGTTCATTCTGCGATATCGACACGTGTGTGTGCCCGCCAGACATGATTATCGATAACAGACAGTGCAGTCCACGTAGAGAAGGTCACTGGCTCTTAAACTAGTATTGTATTTCAGTACAGTGCAGTGTTTTGTTTTTTTAAATTTGCTTGTAACTGAAAAAAGTGTTTTATTATTTTTATTAAAACATTGATTGATATCTATACAGTTTATGGAAATCATGATAATTGACATCGTTTCGTTGTCGCCTAACAAAATATAAAAACTGGGCCTGGTCTAGGCCGTAATACATATCTATGTGTGATCTCTAAAACGATCTTATTTTCAGTTGCTTAATGATTCTAGTTTTTACGCGGCGGCCTCGGCTAGGCATCCAAACATAGTTAGTTTAACCGGACAAACCATGCTTGTTTTTTTCAGTCGGCGCTGGAGAATCTTGTGCTAGTGGTGAACTCTGCACGGCTTATTCTTCGTGCGTGGACGGGGTTTGTGTGTGTCCTCATGACACCGTTATTCGGAACGCAGCCTGCGTCATACCACGTCACGGTGAGAATGGTTTTGGTGGTTTTTGAAAGAGGCGCTGTTTAATAATTAAGCCTAATTCATATATACTAGTGCGGAACTGTCCGTAGTTGTCCGTGTCCGGAAAGTTGACTGTAACAGTTGTCGTGTCGTGTCTGTGTCCGTAAGCAGCATTAAATGAATGGTCCGTAATTTTGCGGACTCATATTCACTCATAGTTATTCCTGTCGCTTTGTCCTCCAGCATTTTCAAGAAAACTACCAGGCTAAATACGCCAATTCTTTTAACGACACCACTTTTATTGCATGACCTACAAACTATAAACGTACAATGGAGTCAAGATCATTCGGTATGATAACAATTCACCAAAACTGTTTTGCCGAGTTTTCGCATCAATTTTTGCCTCTCTCTGTGTCCTTAAGGACAAGTATGAACCGGGTCTTTATGGATAAAACGTAGGTGCTCAGTTTCGTCTATCTGACTATAACTGCCGTAAAAGGTTTCAGCTCGTGCTGCGGAACCCTGTGAGCCCGGCGACATTTGTTTGGGCAATTCGGTCTGTATCGACGGCATGTGTTCCTGTGCTCCCGACGAAATTATCAGCCAGGGATCGTGTGTTGTCCCTGCCAGAGGTGATTTTGAAAAAGATTTATTCATTTTTCAAGAGTTTATGTGTAGATTTCTCTACCTGGCTTGTGTCTTGTTTACATTGTTTAGTAGGTAGGTATTAATGAAAAATAAATTTTTTCAGTTGAAGGGGTCATTAAAAAATCTCAACTGAAATATGCTGATTCAATGGGAAAACTACCTGTATAAGTGAAAATTTTAGATTCTTTTTTAAATTTACTGCATTTGTATTTTTTGCATTTTGTAGGTGCATCTTGGATATAAAAAACTGAAACAAAAGCTGTTGCTAATTCTGGATCAGCGGCTCCTTAATGTTTAGATTTACGTGTTAATCATAGACTCGCTTGATATCTAACTTGACCTTTGTTTTTTGATGAAAAATAGATTTGGTCATATTTTGATTAAAATGTTTTTTCTTGAGCGAGGCAACTATTTTTTGTCAGACTTTGATTAGTTTCTGTTTTCAGTTGGACCCGGCGAATCGTGCAGGAATGGGGAAATTTGCTCCGGCGACTCAGTTTGTCTTAACGGCGTGTGCGAATGTGCTCACGGCCAGATAGCACGGAAACGGATTTGTGTCTCTCCTCGAAACGGTAAACGGCCGAGCGAAATTGATGACTGATGAAGGCTGTTGCTGGGCACTTACAGATAAAGACTTCACAATAACGTCTAGTTTTTCATTTCGTTCGTCAGTGTGACCGCTGCGATTTCTAAACATCCGAATCGCTATGGAGTATGGACTCCTATTGAACTCATTACGAACCTTTTTGATTTTACACTCATAATGGTCCACTGATTATAATTTGGTTTAAATTACGAAAAAATCACGCAACCCATGACGCAAGTGCATAAATGCGTCTAAATGATCTTTTGTTATTAGCTTTTTCTACAATGCTATTATTTTGCTATTTTACCACACATGTTGCTATAAGCGACCTTCAATTCCTTTTTCAGTGGCGGCAGGTGACCCCTGTGAGCCGGGTGACCTTTGCCAGGGCGACTCTGTGTGCAGTGGCGGGAGGTGCATTTGTGCTCCGGATGAGATTATAAGGGACGGCCGATGTCTGGTGCCACTAAAAGGTGACGCCGTATATATTAGCTGATTTAGAGTCCATTCATGTCTACAGCCATATGCCCGTTCAGCTTTCAAAGTAATAAAACCTCAAAACCTTCAAATAATCACGCCACTAAGATTACGGCTGCCTCTGAGTATGAAAGAACCCTTAGCGATCCGGACTTAAACAGATTTGGTGCAAACCTTAGTTTTTCGCTGGAAATAAAACCTTTTGGGAATCCCAGGCTTCCCAGCCATAATCTTATAACAAAATATTTGTTCTAGTGCTTCCCGGCAAAATGTGTCTCTATGGTGACATTTGCCTGGGAGGGTCTCGTTGCAGCCACGGGTATTGCGAGTGTCCCCCGCCCCAGATTATATGGAAAACATTCTGCATTGATCGATTAGAAGGTATGTAATTTAGTTCCTATAGTGATTACGCTAATCACGTTATCACGTTGATGACAGTAGGTAGGTTGATGCCTGGTTGGTTATTATTGTTCCTAGCCAATCAGCTGCTAGCTCCGCCCACATTGTATCTACCGTAATTACTGTGTTACTGCTTATTACGTAAAAAGCACCCGACCGTAAGGTTTGGTAGGTCAGGCAGAGATAGATCGTTTGATTGTTAAACCCGTTTTGCACCCACAGTCCTTGCATTCTCAGCCTAGCGTCTGTAAGCTACAGAATTGCCTATATACCCAGCATACGTATCCTAAAGTCTGATCATAAATTGCTGAACCCTGAGACAAAACAGGTGGCGAGATTTTCGTGACTACTCGCTGTAACTTTTGATGCTTGCCATTCGTTCTTTTCGTGATAAAATCGTGGGTTTCTTATTGTCTCAGAGTCCAGCATTTTTTGGTCAGACTTTAGTCGGTAAGTAGTATATTATAGTAGTATATTTTCAGCCTTTCCCGGCAGTTCCTGCCTGGACGGTGAAGTTTGTGTGGGTGGCTCGATTTGCATGGAGGGGGTCTGTCAGTGTCCCCAGGGTCTCATCATTTTAAATAATGCTTGCGTTAATCCGCCTGCAGGTTGGTGTCGGCTAGATTCATGCTGGGGGGAAATCGCAAACTGATGACTTATAAAACAGAGATGTAGACTGCTTATGAATTCATAGCAGTTATATGCGGTGCATTCATAGCAGTCGATGTGCGACAAGCTTTATCCTTCGCGTAAAGTGACCACAGTCTCAATCTGAGAAACATGAAATAGAGAAATTTGTTAAAAAATTGTCTCGGGTTTGACAGTGTAGCTTATGCTATCATCTCGCGACTTGTAAAAAACGCTCGGCACCTATATATTTTTGTGCGAAGTTTTTTAAATACGAGTTAAACTTAAAACAAGCATGGAGTCAAATATATTTAAAACTTTGTCATTAATGCTGTGTAGTGTCCTTTCTTTCTTATAGGACGCGTGTTTATGCTTTTACGGTAGGCAAGTTTTTTCTAGAAAAGGCGTAAAAGCATAAAGAATGGGTACGTTTTTGGTCTTGCATATCTTCTGCTATTCGCATTTTGTCACTAAATTTCAACCATATCATTCCTCAATTTACCAACTTGTGAAAGCCATAGCTAAAACGCGGCACCAATAGTTTTTAGGCCAACACTCTTAACATGTTAACATGTTGTATCGTAACATAAAAGCACAAAAAAGCTTCTGCTATTCGCTTTTTCACTAACAGTGGACTGCACCAAATCGGATTAACTTAAGTCTGAGCTGATGCTAAACTCCAGTTAAATCGATTTAGTTAAATCCCATTTAAACTCCAGCTTTCAACTAAAACTTGAGCGCCAACTGCGCTAATCTTTATTGGTGCAGCAGACTTAAACCTGTGCTAAATCGGTTTAGGCTAATCGTCAGTTAATCCGATGTGGTGCAGTCCACCGTAAATTTCAACGATGTCATTCCTCGATTTCGCAAGTTGTGAAAGCCATAGCTAACGTTAGGTTCAACAAGCGTGTTTCATTGTATGTAAAACTTATGCCTTGAACCAATTTCTGAAGTAACTAACGCGTCAATTCCATTTGGCAAAGATGTGTACATTTGACAGGAAAAAAGTTAAGCTCACACAGTAATTATAAAGTTTAATATTTGCAAACAAGTATTTACAGTAGATACTTTTCCGTGTGACAAGTGACATCTGCATAGTACATACATACTGACCATAGAGTTGCAAATGTTTATCCGAGGACCCAAGAGTGCGAAGTTCATTTTTTAGACTGACTCCCTAAACGGTTTGAAAATCATTCTTCAAAATGCCATTCCTAGACGTCCAGAATAAACCTACTAAAACAATAACCGTATTAACGACAACTCAACAACCATACACGCTAATGTGTTTTGAATCGTGTTGGTTCGATAATATCTTAGGTTTGGACAAGAGTACATAATAGGAAGAGTATGACACTCTTCCTATTATGCCTACGGGCGTGCGTCCAATGCGCAGCGCGAAATAGCCCGTTTATGTACGGTTTTGAGGGGGGGGTACCCCCCCCCTCAACTGAAGACCCCGTGCTCAACTGCGGGGGGGGGGGTACCCCCCCCTCAACTCAGCACCCCGTCTTCTGTTGAGGGGGGGGTACCCCCCCCCTCATTTCAAGACACTGACAAGGACTTTTGTTGATGTGCTGAACTGAGGGGGGGTACCCCCCCCCTCAACTGAAGACGGGGTACTGAACTGAGGGGGGGGGGGGTAGCGCAAAGACTTTGTCAGTGTCTTGAAATGAGGGGGGGGGGGTACCCCCCCGCAACTGAAGACGGGGTGCTGAGTTGGGGGGGGGTACCCCCCCTCAGTTGAGCACGGGGTATCGAACTGAGTAGGGGGTACCCCCCCCCCTCAGTTGAGTACGGGGTCTTCAGTTGAGGGGGGGGGTACCCCCCCCTCAAAACCGTACATAAAAGGCCTATTTCGCGCTGCGCATTGGACGCGCGCTGCTAGGCATAATAGGAAGAGTGTCATACTCTTCCTATTATGTACTCTTGGTTTGGACTATGTAACATTAGCAGCTGACTTATTTCAACTGAAGTTTGACCAGAAATTATTGAGCCCTGAGACCAAATAGGTTGCATCATTTTTTATTACTACTAGCTGTTTTCTTGGTGATGTTTGTAGTTAGTACTTTTCGTCATGAAACGTCAGACTAAAATTGATACAGCCCGTTTAATCCGTTAACACCATTCGAGAATATTCAAGTGTTCAGTTAACCTGACATAACCAGGGGTGGACGCGGCTCAGAATTTTCGACCCGCGACCCAACCCGCGGCTCGACACTCGTGGGTAACTCAACCCGACCTGCGACCCATCACTCGGCGTAGCCAGGATTTTGACAAAGGGGGGTCGCACCTTGTCCACTTTTTTGCTCACTTGTTTAAACTCACTATTGCGTTGTCCGGGGGCGTCAGCCACCAGAATCCTTTTATTTTTCCACTTATTGGCTTACATAAACAAAATGTAAATTTGGTCATTTAAATTAAATAAACTCACTGTTGCGGGGGTCTGGGCCTGGGGGCCGCAGCCCCCAGATAAAATGGAGGTTTTTTCAATTTTTGGACAAGTTTGGTCAACTGGAGAGTAGAGACGTATCAAAAAATTTTTCCGACAGATAAATTGAAAACAAAAGATGTGAGGGAACTTCATATCAGACAGTATATTACACAAATAGATGCAGCATAGTGCACTCTTCTAGACAGGAAGCTAAGTTTTCGGCAAAAGTATTCAGTAAGTATCAAGCATACACTTTCAAGTACATTGGCCAGAGGCCATGATAAACCTGTTGGGCCAGTGAAAGTGCTATTTCTGAGTTTATATATTTCCCATAAATGTCTCCTCTCGCAGCCATTGCAGTGCAAAAGCTCCGTCAAAAGCTTTCCGCAATTGGGACTTTGAATGAAGATATCAAATAAAGATTAGGTAATAACTGAACTGCATGTTTGCGGATGAAATTATATTCTGAAAAATTAACAAGTTCTATTGTTGTGTCCGTTTAGCAGCAGACAGTACTGTATTGTCAAATTTAAAAGGGAAGAAATATGTTACTTGGCAGTGAAGCACCTAGGTAGCAGGGAGCTGCTTGGTCGAGCGGTTAGTTATTCGGCTGGTGATCGTGAGCTGACATCGTCGATTCCTAGCAGCTCACTTTTTGTCAGACTTTTGTTTTTTCCAATACCCTTCTCAAGAACAATGAAAGCACTGATTTGATGATTATATCAGGCATTTTAGTTGTGACGAACGCAAAGCTACGGTACACGAGGTGTAAAACAGACTCCGCACATTCTCACTTTAACGCTAGCACTGTGTTAAGATACTAGAATCAAAATTAAAGACCTGTTGGGCTGTGGCCCAACAGAAAGAAATAGTAAACCACAGAGTTTGCAGGAGTCTGGGGGTGGCAGCCCTCAGGAAAAAATGTTGGGAATTTTTTAATTTCCAGGCCAAAGTCAGTAGTAGTGGTTTTTTTAGTTTTTGTGGGTCGAAAAATCTTTCGACCCGCGCAGTCTGAAGTGGGTACCCGCGGGTCGACCCACGGCTGACATTGTTCGACCCAACCGGTACCCGCGGGTACCCACGACCGGCGTCCACCCCAGGATAGAACCCTTGCAAGCTAATGTTAGGGCTAACCCAAAGACCCTCCCGAGTTTGTAGACCAAGACTTCTTCAAGCGTACCGTTACATTTCTGTACGACACAGTCCTCCAATGATGTGAAGTCACGACAAATCGCACGCACACACTCCGAATCGGCTTCGTGCGTTCCGGTACAATAAGGTTCCGGGGGTAACACATTTTTATAATAATCCCACCAGCAGGGATGCAGACAGTCATGCCTCGAGGGCCACAGCGTTGGGGACCCAAAAAACAGAAGCGTTGCGGAAGTTAGCAGCAGAAAAATAGCTGTACATTTCATTTTCCTGCTTGAATAACAACGCACAATTCGTACCAATCGTACCAATTTGATATCGGATGATGTATACTTAGGCGTTACATAGGATGATGTATATTAGTTTTTACAAACTATACAATTGTCGACGTATATTTTGAAAATTCTTCATTTTTACTGCCGCCGCCTCAGCGGCGGCAGGTCTTTATACCGCGTTTTGCTAAAAGCTTGGCAGAAGGCAGCTTGCATGATTTACGTGGGATAAATTTTGTACGCTTATTATTACCAAGAGTACATAATAGTGTCTCACTCTATGTAGAAGAAGACTGAGACGCTCTCCAACATGCCTTTGTTTTAGCGCAGGTAGATGCGCTCGTCATTTCCAGGCCACATGTTGCCGTTTTGTGCAACATGTGGCTGGCCAGTCAGAAGCGAGCTTCTATTCTCTGATTGGCCGACGCCTGTGCACGTGCTCCAATCATAAAACGGGATAGGGATAAAGGCTAATAACTCATTATTTATTCATAGTCTGCTTGTAAAAACATTAAAAAAGGTTTGAAAATACCTTTGGGGATATTTTGGCAAACTTTCAGCGAAATTGATTGAGAAACTTTGAAGAAATTCATAAAAGTTTATATCTCAAAAGTTTCTCAATCAATTTCGCTGAAAGTTTGCCAAAATATCCCTAGAGGTATTTGCAAACCTTTTTTAATGTTTTTGCAAGCAGACTATAAATAAATAATGAGTTATTAAGCTTTTAACTCTATCTTAATGCTTATCAACGCATCAGCGATTATATACTAAAGTGTGTTACGCAGGGAATCTACGCGCTGATTGGCCAGTCACATGTTGCATAGAATGTCAACATGTAGCCTGAAAACGACCAGCGCATCTGCCTGTGCTAGAACACAGGCAGGCTGGAGAGTGTCTCACTCTTCTTCTATATAGAGTGAGACGCTATTATGTACTCTTGGTAAGATAGCCCTTTCATCATGGGAGATCATGGGAGATACCACATGATGAACTACCATATCTGGGGCTATGCAACTTGACTAGTCTGTTCTAGTGACAGGATCTTTGAACTGTTTTTATGGAGAATGGTAGGTCTTCGCATTTCGCCGGCAATTTTCAGTCCTACTGCCACACAGCGAAGCCTATGCTTAATTAAGCAATTAGCAAATTTCGAAATTTCGCTTTTTTTTATCGAAAAAAGTTTTTTTGGGCCACATTATGAAATTGGAATACAACTTCAGCAGTCCGCTTTTTGTGCATTAGGTACAGCGGATAATGTAGTTTATTTCTAGCAATCAACTAAAGCAGCTGCACAGTTGCTGTGTTAATACTCTAGGGTGAGGTACACATTATACCTGAGCGATGACGCAGATTTTTACAAATTCTCAACTTTGAGCGCTTATAACTCAAAAACGGTTATAAAACTCCTAGACCCTTAATCGACTGATTATGTTTTGTTCACCATTCATTTCACCATCGAATGGTGGTTTCGCGATGTCTCTATGACGCACGTAGCAGATTACACTGTTTTTGTGGGCGTGTCTTCTCGAAGTTTAGTTTATTATACCACTGTATTCACACGTAAGTACTTTTACCTCTGCACATATGAGATGTAAACAACGTTACGCATATCAACATGAATATCTACTGACTGCCAATCAGCCATTGTCGTTAATGCAGTATATATATATATATGCAGAGACACACACACAACAACGCATCCATACACACGCACACATACACATAGACACCGTGCTCTCTGCTTGCTGCACAGAACACGCGCATGAGCCAGCGGTAAATCCTGCAGGCTTCTGTGATGCACCGAAACTGTGCAAGATTTACGTGCATTTGCAGTTTCAGTGCATCACCTGAATTTAGTATGCACGGCCGCTGAGGCGGCCGCGCAAGAATAGCGGTACATTTCATTTTCGTGCTTTCAGTAACAATCTTCTATGAATCGTACCAATTTGATATCGTATGATGATAACAATAGCTACTGTTTACAAACTATACATTTGTTTAGTCATCACGTTTGTCTATACAAGAATCAGCTTCAATAGGTACATAAAAAGACGACAGATTCATTTTTGGTCAAAGTCAAAGTACACGTTTGCTATGAAAATTCTGAATGTCGAAACATCAACATAAATACAAAGTATCACTCATTAGAAATCATTAGGTATATATCACTCAAAAAATATTTGTACCGAAAACATAAAACGGCGTTCCTCAGGATTGTAATTGGTATTGGTGATTGATTCAATTTATTTTACTCTGCTTCCTCTTGTTTCATAAATATTGGTCTATCGATTTTTTTCTACTGTATGGTTTGTGGGTATTATAGCTTTTGTCGACGGTTCTTCAAATAGACTATTACTATTCAATATGCTACTTTCATATTATTTTATTATTTTACTTTTGTTTGTATATATAACGTTATTATGTACATAGGCTACGTATACGATACCTCACGTAATACGGGTTTGCCTAATTTGCATATTCAGGTTTGCCTAATTTGTATTATCAGGTTTGCCTGATTGGCATAATCAGGTTTGCCTAATTTGTGTAATCAGGTTTGCCTAACTTGCATAAGCAGGTTTGCCTAATTTGCATAATCAGGTTTGCATAATTTGCATAATCCAGTTTGCCTAATTTGCATAATCCGGTTTGCCTAATTTGCATGATCCGGTTTGCCTATTTGCATAATCAGGTTTGCCTAATTTGCACAATCAGGTTTGGCTAATTAGCATTATCGGCTCTCCTGATTTTCAGAATTAGGTTTGCCTGACCAAGTGTCATTTTAGTGCCCCCTGGAGCGTCGTGCCGTAATGGTGAAATTTGTTCCGGTGGTTCGTTCTGTCAGAATTTTGTTTGCACCTGCCGCCCAGATATGATCATCGAAAATCAACAATGCTTCAAACCAATAACTGGTATAGTTATACATACTTGTGTATGGTTCGAATAAGGCTTAGCGCTGGGTATAGTGGCATTCCCTATTTTTACCGGCTACAATTTTTCGTGTTTCTAGTGAATATAAATTAAAAAAATAATCCTTTTTTTCTACACGTAAATGTGTTTTAAATAAGACTCACAAAAAAGCGTTTAGCTTTAGACTTGATCTAAAATTTTTTTGGTGTGAATAAAAACATCGTAATGAAACATTGTGTGTGCAATCATAGGATCTAAAGTCTGACCAAAAATTGCTGAACCCCGAGACAAAACAGGTGGAGTGATTCTTGTGACTACTCGCTGTACTCTTGATGCTTGCAATTCATTCTTTTCGTAATGAAATCACATGTTTTCTTTTCTCTCAGGGTCCAGAACTTTTTGGTCAGACTTTAGTTCGACTTATACTGTGTTTGAGTTATACACCTGTGAATGACAACCAAAGGGTTAACATAAACACCTTTCGTAAGAGCACATCAAGTGTGTATTCCATCCACTAAATCTGTTTAATCCCTGTAATCCTTTATTCAGTGCCCCCCGGCGACCCCTGTGATCATCGTCACGTGTGCGGCGGGGGCTCGATCTGCCAGTCCGGTCGATGCGAGTGTCCCGAGGGTTTGGCACTCCACGACCAGTCTTGCGTTCAACCTCAAATAGGTCCGTGGGACTGACTAGAGATTTAGACTGACTTGGAATGTGTGTATATAGACTTTTCTGGGGGAATGCATAAAGGCAGTCTTAGCTCAGTCTTGCTGAACGCAGTCTCAGGGCAACTTTGTAATTTAAGTAATACGTGTAGAATTATTCGTTACGAGGTTCTTATCTACGGAAATAGAGCGCCTCTTAGACCGATTATAACGTTTGGCTGTCTTTATGCATTTCATCCTTCCAGTCTGCCGGTTAAGCTACTAATAACTTATTTAACAAACTAAGTTTACAATACTATCGTTACTAACTCATTTAATTAACGTAGTAATTAATTACTAACATTAATTTATGTACTTACAACTTGGCTACGTAACAACGTGTAACCTTAGTGTAAATTCATACTTAAAGTCGTATGTCAGTTCAGCCGAAAAAATCACAAAATAATCACGTCACTAGTGGTGCATACTGCATAGGTATGTATGTAAGCACACGAGAACAATGAACATAATAAAAAGAATATGACACTTTCATAATCTAGCGTCATACTCTTCCTTAGTTATGTACTCTTGGTAAGATCAAATTGCGCGTGATTATTCTGTAACTTTGCCGGCTGAATGGACATACGGCTGTAAGTATGAATCGACCCTTAGCCTGAGACCCTAACACTGTCTGCTCTACTCCTTAGTGTTGCCCGGCCAGCCGTGTGTGGAGGCAAGTGAACTAACCGCATGTTCTGGTGGTTCCCTTTGCGAGCGTGGTTTCTGTACTTGCCCCGCCGGACTCATTGCCATTGCCGGTTATTGCCAGGTTCCTATAAAAGGTCTGCCTCTGTGCGTAGACTAAAGTCTCACCAGAAATTGCTGAACCCTGAGACAAAACAGGTGGCGTGATTTTTGTAACTGCTTGCTGGACTGTGGATGCATGCAATTTGTTCTTTGTCTCAATCAATTTTGTCTCAGGGTCATGTATTTTTGCTCAGGCTTTAGTTCTTTACTTGTCAATGTTTGTGTCTTTGAGAAATAAGTGCAAAGGCAGGATGGATCGAGCCTTAGAATTTTGTATTTTTTTGACTAAACTAAAGTTAAAATGAACACGACAACTTAATAGGTAGGTATTTACTTTTCATATATATACGTATAGGCCTTCATCTTCAAATCAATGTATTACCTAATCATCTTACACCAATAAGAATCAGTTTTGCTGGCATGTTCATTCCTCTTAGTTTTTATTTTCAGTGCCCCCGGGTTCTCCGTGTGACCCGAACGTCCAGATTTGCGGGGGGCAGTCCTCATGCATTCGTGGGATTTGCGAGTGCCCCCCCACTATGATTCCCATCCAGGATTTGTGTCAGCCAGCTCCCATCAGTATGTCACCCAGATTTCAAGGGGTTTTTCACGTTCATCCAGTGAACATCTGGGCCCGATTTATCGAAACGAAATGTTCGTCATCGATAATGTTCGTCATCGAAAATTTTGCATTGATCAAAACATTTTCGATGACGAACATTTGCTTTTTCAACGGCCAGTTCGTCATCGAAGAGGCAAATGTTTGTCATCAAAAAGTTCGTCATCAGAAATGTTCGTCATCGAAATAGCAAATGTTAGTTATCGAAAATGTTCATCATCGAAAATGTTTCAGTCAATCCAAAATTTTTGATAACCAACATTTTCACTGACGAACATTTGTCTTTTCAACGACGAACATGTATTTTCGATAACGAACATTTGGTTTATCGATGACGAACATTTTTGATGACGAACATTTTCGATGACCAACATTTTCGATGACGAACTTTCGATGACAAATATTTTCGATGACGAACATTTTGTTTCGATAAATTGGGCCCTGATGTTACAAATGAATGCATTTGCGAATCACTTGATTATATATAGTAAAAGTTTGCAACAGGCCTTACTACTAGAACCAGGGTTACTGTAGTTAAACCGCGGATGTCGGGCTGAATCACATGAACAAAGTTATGAGTTTAGCTGATTTAGCACGGAGTTAAGGTTGACCGTATGCTATCTGTTTCTATTTTAGGCACGTACCTGGAACACTAACATTTTTGATAAAATTATGATCGATCTGACCAAAACACTGATTTTTCTGAAAATTGGGGATGCATGACGAATCAATGTATCAGCTTTGCGTGAAATGAGCTTAATCAGCATAATAATTAATTTGTATATACCTACATATTAATTAACCACTGACTTTTTCTACTAACACAGCATGACTGTCTGATTATCTGTGTATATACTGTGCAATGCATTTATTTCCAATTACAACTCTGAATATTCCTGACATGCGTTTGAGTTTAATCAAACCCACCTTGATGGAACAAAACAGCACAACGCAATGATAATTTTTGCACGCCTTTATAACCGACATTATATCATACCTGTCTTGAAAAAACAGTGCAATAACTAACGTCAAAAACTAAGCACAGGCGGCTAGATTCACAGCGTGCATCTAGAATCTAGTTATTGCACTGCTGTCGGCGTGCATCTTAGTTATTGACTTATTGCACTGTATTTTTCAAAACAGATTATAACATAAGTATGTTATATCACTTTGTACTGTGCAGTGTGCACTCAGCACCTATTCGCAATAAAGGCCTATTCACACGAAAGCGCATTGTGCTCCATGGCGTACGCCATGGCGCATTGCATTGACATGCATTGTGAGAAATAATGCAGCCATGCACTTGTAGTGCACGCTACATCGTGCTATAACTTACACTTGACTTAATATTTTAAATTGCCTTAAGGGGGTAGTGTCGCGAAGGCAGTCGATTTTGCGTAACTGTAAAACATTTTTAGAAAAAAAGATAAGACATCGTTCTTTATATATTTTTAAAATATATGTTGAGGCAAGTATTTTCGCCAAGTTTCATCAAAATTGATGCAGTATACTGTTTGCAGTGAGGTCGCAAAGTCGGAAAAATGACGTTTTAAAAACCTATTCACATTCGATTTTTTCGTCACAATTATCAACTTATTTGTTTAGTTTGTTTACATAGACTAAAAGAACATATGTTGTAGTTTATGCGCACAAAATTTAGTGCAAATTGCTTGAGTGGTTGCGGAGTAATACCTGTTTGAACTGTGAAACTGTGCGTAAACAGTGAAGTACTCACAGCAATAATGATAAATTGTGAAAAATTTAGACGCTTATTTTAAAATCAAAAGAAAAACGAACCTTCATTTTTCTTTTTTCTTATTTGTGGCAAAAAACTGTGCGTCGACACGTTATGTGTGCTTCACAAGCTGGCCAATCTGATATCTGGCTGAATTTTTTTGAATTTTCATGTCCTTATTGTGTGATGTCTGGCTTACAATCGGTGATTGGTTCAAGATATTGGTAGATATTGGTATTCTACTGTCTGGCAGTACTTATTTAACACAGTATAGCATTGGACTAGTTTCTCAGTGAACGTACAAGTTCAAAGCAAAAAGATCTCTTTTTGCAACCTATGAGCAAAACTGCTTTCGCGACACTACCCCCTTAAATCAGATCTTTTTCAACAAAATAAAATTATAATCTGGTATTGTCTCCCCTAAATTTGCAGCCCACCCTGGCCGTGGGACCAAATACATTGGGAGTTACTGTACGGAAGACATAGACTGTGTGGAGGGGGCCAGCTGTGTGTATAGTCGCTGCGAGTGCAACCCAAACACCCTACAGGTCGGGCTCACGCGCTGCATTGGTGGTGTGAAAACAGGTAGGTTTCACTGAGATAGTAAAGAGTGTACTGTATTGTACTTTGTACTGTACTGTACTGTACTGTACTGAAACCAGAAACGTCGGTTATCTTGATGTGAGAATGAGAAACAACGGGGTTTTTGCAGTTGTGCAGTTTGCGTCACTTTTTGTTGAGTGGTTCTGAATTACAGGTTCGAATTTCAGGACTTCAATTTTATCTGCAAAAATATCTAAACCAGATCCAGCTGTTCATATATCTGAACAAGTACCTACTAACAGATATACATACATACTTGACGGAAAATCTCAACTTAGGTTCTGAGTCCAAACTTAAAATCGATGAATTAGATTGTTGTAGCTTCGTTTCGTTTCTGCACAAAAACATTTCTGCATTTACTTTTTTTTAAATAACATTAAGCCACCCCAATGCTGAAACCTGTTGTAAGAATGTTTCAGTGCACCATCGCCGAGCCACAGGGTCCCGGTGTGGCCGCGATTCTGACTGTGGCCCGAACGCCGTGTGCCGCAGTGGCATCTGCATTTGTCCCGTGGGTTACGCTTTGGTCGAAGCCAATACCTGCTCCAGGGTTATTGGTAAGCTAAACGGGATACGTTATCTACATTAGAGTTCCTCAAACGAATTCCTTCTTGCCAAGTAGAATCACAAAGTTAGCTTCAAGTGTTGTAACTGAGAATCAGGGTCAACGAAACTGAGGGCTGTGGTTGAGCAGTTAGCAGTTTGAATTTTCGACATCGACGCGAGCGACTTGACCTTGATTCCTGGCACCTCCATTTCTTTCTTTGAAATTATGGCATTCTATTTCTTTCACCACAAGTCTTTTGTTAGCCAAGTCGCTTATTTCACGCTTTATTATATGCCAAAATTTTTTCTTTGGTTAGTTTTATGTATTATTATTTTTTTGTGTTTCAGTGGGGCCCGGTTTCTCCTGCGCTCGTGGGGAAAAGTGCTGTGGCGGTTCACGATGCGAGCGAAATATCTGTCGCTGCCCGCCGGGGCTTATGCAAACCGACGGAAACTGCGTCCGCAAAAATAAGAGACCCCCAAAAACTGGTTCGTTGTTTTTTTTTTGGGGTCACTTAGACTGAGTTTTTTGTAAAGCAACTTTAAGTAAAAAAAGAGTGTTTTGAAGATGATAACTTTTTGGATCATTTTGCTGCCCATTTTTGTAAAAGTGAATGTGACTGTCAAATGACTAGGAAAATTATAAGTCTAAAACTTATATAATAACTTGTGTTATAAATTCAAGCCGTGCCATACGAGCGTTGTGGTGTGGACACTGTGTGCACGGGCGGTTCCTTCTGCGTCAACCACTATTGTCTGTGCCCCACTGGACAACGCAAATTCAAATACCGATGCGTTTGGGTCAAAAAATTAGGTCTGTTTTGTTTAAAAAAATAATTGCACGTATAAATAAGTTACACGTATGGCAGTTTTTTACAAATACGTATTTATAAGTACATTGTTTAGGAATTGCTATGTTTATTACGCGGCGGCCTCAGCCGCCGCGTATATACTATATTACAAAAGCTCGATTTCCATGTATCGGCTTTTCACTGTGTTAGTTGAGTTGTAGAAATTGGTAGGTCTTGAGAATACATTGTTTGTGTGTGCGTGTGTGTACATCGTGTGTGCTAATCTTGAATCACAGCGTATAGTGTCGTAAATACGTATACTCATACTGCTTATCATGTTCGCATGTCTGCCGAGTGCTGACAAATTTTGCACACACTAGGCAGTAATGACGAAACCTGTCGTAACACTGCTTCTTAGATTGTTTATGAGCGCGTCGGTACTACAAATCTTCGAGTCAGCAAGCCGGCAAACCATAATTTGGAATGGCTATCGGACAGCGGTTAGGAAATTATGATGCCATTGCACAATGACAACAAAATTGTCAACGGTTGAGTTTAGCCTAATTCACCAGTTGACATTAGAACAAATTTCAAAGAACAAAGGAACAAACAAAGAACAAACACGCAATTTCCAAGCTATTTTAACTTGGTGTTTTTGCATGAATAACGGTTTTCTGTAACAAGGTTTGTACTTAAAACTTTTCACCTTAAAAATTGAACAACCTTGAAAAACTCAAGGTTTTGAATGCAAGATACAGCTTAGTGTTAAATGCATATTAAAAGTGTTGGCCTTAAAAACTTTGATGCCGCGTTTTATATTCGAAGAATATCCTCGGCAATTTACCAAAGCATGTCGCAACGAAATCTGTCTAAATTTAGTTACTTTACTCGCAAGACGTGCTTGTTTTGATCAAGAGTACATAATAGTGTCGCATTTTATCTACAGAAGAGGGAAACACTCTCCATCCTGCCTATGATAGAACGCAGTCAGTGCTTGTCGAAATCGGCCAACTTGTTTAAGTTTTCTTAAACAAGTATACGCCCGATCAGAAGCAAGCTATTACCTACTAATTGGCCTGTGGCTGTCCCTTACAAAATTGATTGAAGCTACTGTGAATTGAACCCTAATCTTTTGGGTCGACGTCGAAAATGCTAACCACTACAACGCAGCCACCAACCCCCACGTTTTACCCGTTTAATATATACCCGTTTGAATTTTCAGTACCGCCCGGCTATCCGTGCGATAGCGGTAAAATTTGCACTGGTGGTTCCTTCTGCCACGCCCAGGAGTGTGTCTGCCCCGACACCGATACCATAATCAATGACCGCTGCGTGCCAAAGGTGGCTGATACTGCTACGGGTATGTGTTGAGTTATAAAAAATCTTTTTTACAAAGACGGCGATGTTATAGAAATTGGATGAGAAAAAAATGAATTTCCTACTTTCGGCCTGCCGGTCAAAAACACCGGACGGCCGGCCACATTCGACCGATTGACAAAATTAATAGTCCGGTAGGCTTAAGATAAGCCGAAATGACACTCTGGATTAGGATGAATTTGTTTAATCGAAACTTTGTGACGGTCCCGCCGGCCGGCCGAACTTTGTCCCGATCTTCATACCCGAGCCGGCTTACCCGATTACGCATCCGGTCACACACACTAATCCTAAATTGGATTTATCGGATTAGATTTAACTTTATTTCGTCAATAACGCAGCGTCGTTATTGAAACGTCGTCAACTTCGCAGCGCACGTAATTTACTGAAACTCGGCACACTCTAAGGTACCGTATGTGAGCCATGTGGGGCGAAATTTTACCGCCTATTTTCATTTTGTGCTGCGTTATTAGCAAAATTAATTTAAATCTAATCCGTTAAATCCAATTTGGGATAAGGCCGTAGGTCCTACAAAGGAGGAATAGAGAGAGACAGAGACAGTGACACATATTGTATGATGTTGAAATGATGCATATTGTTGCTTTAGCCAAACGAGTGCTCTTTGAATGCGGTTCTAACATGGATTGCACGGAAGTGCAAGTGCAGTCAAATTGCAGCAATGACCGACAATTGCTGAAAGCCACGGACAAAAAGTGTGACCAGAAAGCTGCCGATATGTCGCAGATATTAGGTTGGTCGATCAGTCAGTCGATTTATACTTCTACAGCCGTTCGATCGTTCAGCCGGTAACAAGAAATCACTGTAACCGACCGTGAGATATTTTGGGTGGCGTAATTACTTTATTTAGTAATTTTGTCTGCTGAAATCGCGTACTTAAAGTTGACACTAATTGCTTTGTATAAAGTAGAATTGTGAAGTAATGTATTTGTAGAAGTTGTACTTTTCAGTGTCACGCGGTTCGTGTGTTTTTGGTAGTCATTTGACTTGGGTTGGGATTCACAAAAGTTGTTTAACTGACTTAACTCAGCTGTGACGTAATCAAGCTCAAGGTTATATACACTGAAACATTCTTAGCCTAAAAATTTTTAATGTTTTGCACAGATTTTAAGATTCTTTAGTTTTAGTTCAGTTTGTTGTTTTAGGTTCAGGCATGCGGTGTCGTTCCGTCTCGGACTGTCTCGACGATCAGCTGTGCGCTGTTGGGACATGCCGTTGTCCGCCAAGCACCCATTTGGTCGGAAATCGATGCACAACCCTCAGACAACATGATCCGGGTGAGGATCGATTCATACTTACAGCCGTATGTCCGTTCAGCCGGCAAAATTACGAAATAAGCACGCCGCATACTGATTTTAGTAGGGTCTTCTGCAGTCTGCTTTAGCGTGAGTGGCAAGGCAGCCTAGCGCCCGTTGGTGCATAGTTCGAGGTTGGATTCAAGATTGGGCCTCTTGCGTCCGTTTTTAATAATATCAGGAGTACATAATTTTATGTACTTGCTATAGTGGTTCCTCCTGGCGGTCCTTGCGTGGCTCAGAGCACCATCTGCATTGGTGGCTCATTTTGCCACAACGGCTATTGCTCTTGTCAGGAGGGAATGATTATCGGGGATCGACAATGCACACGATATTTGGGATCAGGTGAGATTTGGAATCTTGAAATTTCTGACTGACCTTTTAATTTCTCCATGTTTATAAACTATGACTTTTCATGTGTTCGTAGTAAAGGTTGTGGCATAACTACAGTACTCTACAGGATTACGGCTTAAGTTGAATCGTCCATTTTCGTACGACGGGGGCGGAGACAACTAAATTCAGTCCTATCAAAACGAGTCAGATAGGAAGCCATCAGCCAATCATATCGTAGTAGCCGCTTAGCTCCGCCCACAATCAACAATCAAGATACCGTAATCTCACCTCACGTTTTGGTATATGTGTGAAAGCCTGATTGGGAGGCTGATAGACCCAAGATTGTGTGTCGATGGCTCTTTAGGCGACTGGACCGCGCGCTTAGATCCCTCTGGCGCAGATAATAACGACAAACTCCGTTTAGCTCTTACTGCATTATTTGCCTATTATTGTAGCGAATAGCGAACACGCATTACATAGGCTAGAATGTTGCCATTAGACTGATTTTAGCAAGACAGAGCTAAGGCTATTACTTTTATTTATTCCAGAGGTTTTTACGGCATAAATATGACTGGATGCATCTAAAATATTTATCTTCAAAAACTTTTCAATTTTAAAATTTTAAATTTTCAGCCAGTCCTGGGGATCCGTGCCCTCGCGGGTTCGTGTGCACTGGGGGATCGGTGTGTGTGGCTGGGCTGTGCGTGTGCCCCGCGGACGAAATACGACAAAACAACAAATGTGTACTCAATTTTGCCAGCAGGGTTGGAGCTAAAATGGGTTAGTAGCTAGCTAGGTCAGATTATAATCGGTAACAGGTGATTATATCCAATCAGAAGAGTCAACAAATATATTTCTTTTATGAATATTTACAAAAATTACCGATTGTACTTAATGCTTCTCAAATCTTAAGGGCCATTTCACACGAGGGCTCATGAGCGGGCGCATTGCATGGCAGGGTGTGTAAGTAGGGGGCATGAGCAGGTCATGGATCAAAATGCGGTCTAGTATGAATGGCCTTATCAAGAGTACACAGTACACAATAGGGATAATAATCCATAGCACACAATGTTCGCCGGCGCTTGTTGCAGTGAACCCTGGTTCTCCCTGCGGCGCCAGCGTGTCTGTCTGCACCGGTGGCTCGTCGTGTGTCAGCGGCAAGTGCGCTTGTCCCGAGGGTCACACGGTCAAGGACGATGAGTGCATCTCTATGACTTTTATGCGTAAGAAAGGACTAACCAAGAGTACATAATAGTGTCTCAGTCTTCTAAAAGAAGTTAGTCATACGAGGTTGGTAGGTTCTGACCAGATTCCACAAGATATGACGTGTGAATTGATCCGAACCGTTTTTATCTCTGCGCAAAAGCAATACGTATATATATTTCGTTGTACCACAAAATTCAATCGCAATATTAGGCACCGTAACTGACGTGCTTGTCCCATAAACATCTGCCGTTACATATATGGCATACAAGACCCAAGCTAATTCCTACTAGGCCTGTGCTAACATCAACTTGATTTATTTAGTTCCCCCTGGTTCGTCGTGCAAGTCCAATTGTGAGTCGTGTGGTCTTCGCTGTGGCGGGGGCTCCTTCTGCGAGAACAACATCTGTGCCTGTCCTCTGGGCCAGGAGTCAAGGGAACAAACCTGTGTGTCCACTGGACTCTCGCCATTAGGTATAGTAGGCATATCATGATTGCCGCAGCTCATTTTAAGACGTCTTACCATAATAATTCAAGATTTAATTTAGTTAAAATAACATCTTGCGCTTAATTTTGTAAAAAATTGATTCATACTTTTGCTAGAGTTAGGTCTAACTTTATTGGGATCTTTCAAAATGCAGTAAAGGGGAGGTAGTCGATTTTACAGCCCTTCTACCTTAAAAATTACCTCAAACTCGCGCTGATTTTTTACACTATTAGCGTAATTTTTTCGTAATTTTGTCGGCTGAACGGACATACGACTGTAAGTACATATACATCCCAGTTCTCTCTATCCTCTTATATACTGTACTGTTGTGAGTGAAGTGTCTTGTTTAGTGCCCCTTGGTTCCCCGTGCAACATCCTGTCTCGCTGTGGTGGGGGCTCGGTGTGTGAGCGTGGTCACTGCGTCTGTCCGTCTGGCCTGCAGGGGGTCGACGGGAACTGTGTCTCGCTGCCCATAGGTCCCATACGGCCCCCCATTGGCCCCGGCCCCTTGGTTCCTGTGGGGGCTTCGGGTGAGAATGTGTTTAAGTGATTAAGTTTATCAAGTTTTTTGTTATTTTAATTTTAAGGCAGCAAATTTTTTAATATGCCTTTTCCGAACTAATTAATAGGATCTAATTAATAGGATCTAAACTATCCTAAGCAAAATGATAACTACAATAATTCGGATTTGAGTATGCCGGTGAATAGATCAAGTTATGTTTGTTAACACACTTATGCGTATTAGCCAAAGTTGGTTCAAATTTTAAAAAATTTCAAATCTTTTTACCAATTTCACTAAATCAGCACAGTAACTTACCCATTTAGCGACGTTTTAAACGCAACGTTTCAGCAGCACCGGTGGCGCAGTGGGTTAGCGTGTGGTTTGTATGTGATATTTGTTACAATCATCCAGAGGTCCCCAGTTCGATTCTGGGCCGGTGTTAGTTTTTTCAATATTTAGACTTTATTGATAATTCATAGTGCAAAAATAATTCATCTTTGGTAATTCACATAAGATGCGCAATCTACTTCCAGCCAGTGGAATTCGCTCAAAAATAGTATATACCTTTTTCGTCAAATTTAAAACGTTGTCGATAAATATTAGGTTACATCAAGTCACGTTTTTAGACGAACTAGACGCACTAGACTTGTAAAAAGTAAAAGTATGGGTTATGGCACTGGTTGGCGTGCTATAAGTGATTTATACGCATGTTTCTGTGGAACTCCGAGTGCAGGGGCACGTATAGTGCGCGAAGCGCACGAGTGCACCTGCACGAGGGTTTCACACATGCGTATCAATTTACTTTTAGCACAACAAGGAGTGCTATAAGTTGCTTGTGATTCGGTTTTCAAACGTACGTAAAATTTTCTGAAATTTTCAAAAATATGTTAAGACTGGTGGCGATCGAACCCACAATACTCTGATTCCAAGTCAAACGCCTTATCCATTAGGCTACAGCCTTGTTGATGACAGCCTAGTAAGCAACCTTGGTATTTGTCACATCTTACTTCTATCAAGAGTATGTGCATACTGAATGTTCGTACTACGTAGGTATCGCATTGCATACACACATCTGTTATAAACTAATTCCACGACACTGCCGCTGTTGCAATACGAGAAATATTATGCGAATTGATGTCTGCGTCGGAGTGGCCTAAGTGGCTAAGACGGTGCGATGAGTAAACAGCGCATTCGACGGTGCTGGTTCGATTCCTCTTGTCTTTAATTTTCTTTCGATTTCTGCAGAGTGCGGTAGATAGAAGGTGGGACGCTGTAGCGTGCAGTATAAGTAGGTTGCACGCTACAGCGTGCCGTAATAATCAGGTTATAGCAGGCTAATAGTCAGTCAAATACACTAAACCAAATTAC